>QEPC01000113.1:533933-563991 GCA_003113815.1 Sphenodon punctatus
GGGGGGGCAAGGGAGCAAGGACAGAGGTGCTTTGGGTGGGGGGCAAGGGAGCGAGCGGTCGCTTTGGGGGCAAGGGAGTAAGGGCAGGGGGGTCATTTTGTCTTTAGGGGAGCAAGGGAGTGAGGGCGGGGGGGGGGGTTGTATTTAACAAAAAACTTGGATATTCCATAGCATAAAAACCGTCTGGTTTACAAGAAGAATTAAGGTTCTTGCAAATTCAATCATGCATTAAAAAGCATGGAAATTGCAAATTAAGACTCCCATCTTAACTTCCGTGCCATGTTAACAGTATTGTGCAGTCTCACATATTGTGCTCACTTACAACTTAGGCTCCATGCACCCACACTTTGCCTTCGTTTTTCAGCCCAATCCTCTTCCTCTGCAGGTTGGGGGCAACATTGAAGCTGGGGACAGGAGGGTGTGAGCTGACCCCTCACCCCCTCCTTTCCTTCTATTCTTTCATGTCAGTTGGGGAGAATGGGACAGCTGAGAAATGTCTCACAACCCTCCCTCTTACCCACTAGTCCCCACTGCCCTCCCAGAGCACAGTGAAACTGGGTACAGTCGTATACAAATGTTTAATTTAAACTTTAAATTGGGTTGCATTGAAATTAATTAAATGGAATGGCTATTAGAAGGAATGGAGGCAACAGCAATGCCAATTTCTAAGTAAATACTATTGTCATTCCAACATCCAATTAAGTGACTGTGAAATAATACAACACAGCTACAACTTTGGGAGTACATGGGGAAGGCAAGAGTGTGTGAAATAATAAGGAAGGCACCAGATGCAGTAAGTTGAATGGTTGGAATGGTAGGGAAAAATACAAAGAGTGTGCAGGATCAAGGAAGTGGGTGGGAGGGATTAGAAATAGTTGCAATAACAAAGTTCTGAGTGAAATAACTGATTCAGAAGACTGATGGGATACCAGGGGGAGCAGTCCTATTATTTAACCCATTTACCCTATCCTTTAAGTCCCAATAGCCTCCCTCCCTGTTATTCCACTTCCTCTTCTGTGTGTTTTTTTTTGGTCATTCCACATACACCCTTACTTCTGTTTCATATGACGTACAGAGATAAACATTGTTTTCTCCCAGAGCTTTTGAATTCTGTGTGAGGGGAGTGGGGGCTACTGGCTAGAGGGTTAGAGAGATGACTTGGACCCAGGACACCTGGCTTGTCTGTTACAAGGCTGAGAGCTGAGCAGGGGAGAGGAAAACAAGCTAGGAACCAGGACTATTGAGTTGCTTGTGAAAGTTGTGTAGCAAATTGGATTAGAGTGGGATGGAGAGGCTGAAAGCCAGGAGTCCCGAGTTCTCTGTTAAAGGGTTGGGACTAAGTAGATTAGACGGGGAGAAGGGGTGGGAGCCAGGACTCCTAAGTGCTTTATTAAAGAGGAAACGGAGCCCGTCTGCCAAATTCCATTTCAAATAAAAAAGTTTTGCACCACCTCCGGAAGATAGCCAGGCTCAGACTCAAACAAAACTCCCAGGGAAGGGAGTTCTACAACATAGGGGCAGCCACCAAGAATGCTCTCCCATGGACCCCTGCCCCATGGACTAGGGTAACAGACAGAATGCACAGAAGAGTGCCCCCAGCTGAACATAGGGGACGCAAAGGGGCATGGTAGGACAGGTGATCTTTCAAATATATGGGACCCAGACCATTTAGAGCTTTAAAGGTCAAAAACAGTACCTTGAATTGTGCCTGGAAAACTATAGGCAGTCAATGCAGACTTCAGAGTACAGGTGTAATGTGCTCCCAGTGACTCATCCCTGAAAGGAGCCGAGCTGCCGCCACCAGCTACAGCTTCTGAACCGTTATCAAGGGCAGCCCCATGTAAATCGCATTACAGTAATTGCCTTCAAGTGATGAAAGCATGGATGACAGTGGCCAGATCTGAATCAGAAGGAAAAGGCCGCAACCTCCTCACCAGATGGAGTTGGTGAAAAGTGTTTCTGGCCACTGCTGCCACCTGGTAATCCAGGCGCACCAAGGAATCCAAAAGCACTCCAAGACTGCGAACCTGAATGACCAGAGGGGCCCTGACCCCATCAATCAGAGGTGTCCCACTCCCAATCCCCTCCAAGTTACAAGTCTGGCCAACCATCATCACTTCAGTCTTGTCAGGATTCAGCTTCAATCAGCTCACCCTCATCTGGTCCCCGACATTAGCCAGGCATCGGGTAAGTACCAAGACTGTGGGACTTGGGTCAGATTAAAAAGAGAAGTAGAGCTGAGTGTCATCAGCATATTGATGACACCTCACCCCAAACCTCCAAATGACCTCACCCAGTGGCCTGTTATGCATTGAACAAGAGTGGGGCAGAATAGCTCCTTCTCTTCAGTCCAGAGAAAATTCATACACCAGTTATTAATGCCCACTCCAGGGCTCCAAGGAAAAGCAGGATGACCTTCCCAGTCCTCAAGTTCCCCATGTCATACTACCCTAAAAAAATAAGACACCCACAGCTCTGTACTGACAAGTGTAGTCCAACCTTTATGTATTATGGGCCAATACTACCACCATCACCACCACCATCACTCAGACTTGGCATACAGAATCCCCAAATTGACTTGGTTTGCATAATTCTGACTTTTTTGGCACAATTTACTGACAAAGTTGAAACAAGACTAGGGCAGTGGAGTGGAAAGAACTGGGGAGAGCTGAGAGCCAGAATGGGGTCATGGAGGACAGATGGGGTAAGAGCTGCTGGGAGCAGAGATGGTTAGGAGGCAGCGATGGGCTGGGGACTTTGAGAGGAGGAAGGGCTCCAGCAGGAAGAATGGAAGGACTGGTAGGAGCCTGGAGGGAGCAAAGGAGGTGTAGTGGGAGGCAGTTAGAGTGCAGGGAGCCAGGAGGAGTGTGAGTGGTGGGAGACAGAAGGAAGACATTCTTGTTTTATTTTTTTAATTTGTAATCCGCCCCAAGTTGCTTTTGCAAGAGAGAAGGAGAAGGAGAGGGAGTGGGGACAGAGTGAGTACTTCGCAAAATACACACTTAATAATAATTTGTATATAGTCCCCCCTTCCATGGCACTACAGTGCTTCATATACAACTAATTAACACAACTTCTTTAATCCTCACAACAATCCTGTAAGGTAGGTTAGGCTAAGAGAATATTGTGACTGCCCCAAGGTCACCCAGTGAATTCCTGGCTAAGACCAGACTTGAACCGGGGCCTCTGCTTTTTAGGCACAATTTACTGGCAAAGTCCCAACTCCTGCTCTGCTCCACATCGCCACTGGGATACTTCCTGGCTTTTCTTTTAAAAACAAGAAAAAGTCCGAGCTTGAACATGTGCGGAGCACTGCTCGGCCCTGGGTGCCCTTTTCAAAGATGGCACCCGTAGGGGCTGAGCATGCGCAGAAGAGCTGCGTGAGCATATAACTCCAGTTCTGTGTGCATTGTACTGGGTGCCAATAGTCTTCCAGGCCTGATTCAAGGTGCTGGTTTTAACCTTTAAAGACCTACATGATCTGGATCCCACTTATCTGAAGGACTGCCTCATTGCCCAGGCCCTAAGAAGGCCTTTGCGGTCTGCCAGGAGCGCTTTCCTGGAGGTTCTGTAATGTTGGTGGATGGCCACTATGAGTAGGGCATTCTCGGTGGCCACGCCATTGCTATTGAACTCCCTCCTGGAAAAGGACTGCCTCTGCTCAGATCTGCTCACCTTCTGGCAGTTATGTAAGTCCTTATTGTTCTGCTAGGCATTTGGAGAAGGAGATGGGTAGGATGGGGGTGGGGGGTATGGGCTAAGGGGAGAGGGGTTATCTTATTTATGTTTTATTGTCACATTTTATGATTGATTTGATATTGTTAGCCACCCCAAGCTGCCTGAGGTAGGAGGGGTGAAATATTAAATAAATAAATAAATAAATAAATAAATAAATAAATGATTAGACAACTTCCAAGAGGATAGAAGTAGCTTAGTAGTTATTAACTAAGAAGGCCTGGGGATGCAGCCTCAGCCTTGGCATGTCCCTAAATCTCAATATCAGAAGCTGGGAGTGAACAATGGGGGTGGTTCATTCCAGACTTCCCCTGTTTCTTGTACCCTTCCCCTGAAGCATCCAGTGCTGGCCAGTGTCTGACCCAGTCTGGCAGTATTCACACACTTATGTACTTGAACTCCTTTGAGGTTGGTGCAGTAACAAACTCCTAAGTGAATCCTGTCCGAGGAAGGGAGGAGGGATCTCTTATCCCAGCTGATAAAATATGATGTTTTCCCATAAAAACAGAGTCATTATTTTTAAAGAAATTATTTATTCCCCATTTACTTTGCGTTGAGTTATTTTATTTTTTATTTTATTTATCAAAATGTATATCCTGCCCTTCCCTGAAGCTGGGACCTGAGTCAGTTTACAAAAGCGGAACACAAAATAAATATAAAATATAATATAATTTTAAAAAACCTAGAAACCCCTACCATCACCCCAACCCTCCCCACCTCTACCCCCACCTGCCAAAAACTCTGTCAAACAAAGAAGTTTTACACCGCTTTTAGAATATGCTCAAGCTCAGGCTCTGGCAGATCTCTCGGGGAAGGCAGTTCCAAAGTATGGGAGCAGCAACCAAGAATGCCACTCTGTGGGCCCTTGTTGTACAGATAGGGTTGCCACCTGAAGAGCTCCAAAATAAGGAACACTTTGTCAGCTCTTAAGAAACTGACATATTATGTTGTAAAGATTTTACCTCCACCCAGGTATCATGTTTGAGGTATCGGTGTCAGACCGGATCTATGAGCAAATCACACTGCACTGCCTGTTCCCATTTTTCCTACAGTGCAGATGACTCTGGACTAGAGGTATCTTTATTTTCCATTCCTTAGTTG
Organism: Sphenodon punctatus; assembly: GCA_003113815.1. Classification (NCBI taxonomy): domain Eukaryota; kingdom Metazoa; phylum Chordata; class Lepidosauria; order Sphenodontia; family Sphenodontidae; genus Sphenodon; species Sphenodon punctatus. Next base: position 538,770 of record QEPC01000113.1, read on the forward strand.
TCTTTAACCATATTATTATATGAGGACTCACAGGCCCTCTTATATCAGGACTCTCGAGTCCTCACTTTCGGCTTTGTAGGCCCTCCAAATACTCTGGCCATGCAAGCTCATTAACCCTTTAGAATCTGGGCGTGTAGGCCCTACATTATTTTCGGTAACATACAGTCCAAATTATAGGGCTAGGTCCTTGCCCTTTTTGGGCACCAAGTCTGGACTAACTTGGCCCCTGTAAATGTCTTCAACATTAGCATCAAAGTTCTAGCTCCTTCCCAGAGCTCAGGCTTGGATTAGCCTGAGCGCCTGAACTTTATACAATCACAACCCTTCGAAGCACTCACAGTTCTGCAGGTTTGGAGTGGCTGCATTCCCTTCTCCTTAGTTCAGGTCTCCTGGCTCTGTCGAGGTGACCTCAGACTGGTCCTCTGAATCAGATCTCAAGTATGGAATCAGCTCCTCCATTCAACTGAGGCAGTCGCAGCAAACTCCCCCCCCCCCCGTACTTTACAGTAAGACACTGCCTGCTGCACACAGGGCTACAGTCCCAATTATAGGGCTACGTCCTTGCCCTTTTTGGACACCAAGTCTGGACCAACTTGGCCCCTGCCCTGATGTCTTCAGCTAGCTCCTTCCTGGGGCCTTTCCATCCCTATGCAGGAAGTGTGGGAGTGGTCGTGGAGTGGAGCATGGATGGAGGGACCAGGGTTGGGACCCGCACCCCCCCCATCCCCTCCCCAATCCAGTGGCTGCCCTGGGTCTTGGCTCCTCCTGCAGCTCAGCTCATCACTTGTGTGTTGCTGACTGAGCCTCAGCGTGGCCCTGAGCTGAGCAACCTGATTGACTGAGAGAGAGAGAACCCTTCTCTGGCTAATTTATAAGGTGGACTCTAAGGGTCCAAGTCCAACTCCTGGGGGGGGGGGAGGCGTTCCCTTTCCTCACTACCACTCACCTCACCACGCACCCCCACACCTTATAGGCCAGGCCAGCCAGGCCCAGCAGGCCACACAAGCCCGGAGCAGGCAGTCAGACCAGCCCCAAAATCCCGATTCTTTCCCCAAGAGATTAAGTCACATGAGTCAGTGATGGGGTGGCAATCACTTTGCTCTGACACTTGGTCTTCTTGTTCTTTGCAGCCTGGATTGGTAGATTCAATTTCTCACAATGAGCACTGGCACTGGCTGCAGATTCACACTCTGACAGTGTGACTGCAGCAGCACACATGGCAAACACATGGGAGAATGGGTGGGGGTGGGGGTGGAGCCTGCAATCGCACACAATATGCAGATGCAGTTGTTTAAGTCACATGTGTGACTAGTCAGTCCTCACCTGGCAGTCACATAGAGGAGCATGGGGGAGGTGGGGTTTGGGAGGGAGGGTGTGTTTTTATTACTTGTTTTAAAATTTGTAGATTTATTTTTAAATGTTTTATTATTGAATATTTTTTTGTGCATGTTGTTCGCTGCCCCAAGCTGCCTTTGGGCAGGAGGGGTGGGATATAAGCTTTGAATAATAATAATAATGAATAATAATCTCAGGCTCAGTGCATGGTGTGAGGGAGGAGTGGAAGTCGGAGAAGAGACTGTGGCTGCAGCCTGCAGAAGTGCTGCTTAGTGAGGTGAGGCTGCCACAGTGCCACCAGCCCAATTTTCTGGTCGATGGATGATTCATGGATCCCTCTGGTGACAGCTGCTGCTACCTCCTCTGAAGACAGGAAAGTTAGGCTGTATGTACAGCAGCAGTTGAGTAGAGCTGCAGGATCAGCCTGCTGCCATGGGGTTCCACAAGTTTGACAGCATGCCAGGGAGGAGCTCCTCCTCACCACATGATCCAGCCACAGCACTTCCTGGACTCTGTGGACCCACAGCATGGCCAGAGAAAGCAGCAGAGCTGCCCAGCTGAGTGAAGACAGTGGCGGGCACCAAATCAGGAACAAGGTGCATTCCGTATCAGTTTGATATAGAACATAACCTTTTAGGGGATTATACAGTACAGGTCCATTAAAAAATGGAACAGGTGGCAACCCTATGTGTAGACAAAATTGGCCAGTGCTACCCACAACAGGGTACTCCTGGAGCATGGAAGGAAAGGCGGTCCTTCAGATATGTGGAGCTCAAGCCATTTATTTATTTATTTATTTATTTATTTTATTTTGTTATATTTATTAGCCGCCCGCTCATGCCTACGGCATCCTGGGGTGGCTTACAACACCAAAAACAGTCACAATCAAAATTTTAAAACATTTTTTTTTAGGGCTTTGAAGGTCAAAACCAGCACCTTGAATTGTGCCCACAAAGCTATAGGAAGCCAGTGCAAATTATAGAGCAGAGGTGTAATGTACTTGCAGCGACCTACCCCAGACAGGAGCCATGCTACCGCATTCTGCATCAGCTCCATCTTTCAGGGCAATAACCCCACAGAGAGCACATTGCCTTGAGGTAATGAAAACATGGATGCTGGTGGCTCGGTCTAAGCCTCATCAGATGTAATTGATAAAATGCGCTCCTGACCACTACCGCAACCTGACAATCCAGGCACAGCAGAGGGTCCAGAGGTACACTAGGGCTGCAAACCTGAGTAACTTGAGAGGGCTGGACCCCCTCAATAACAGGGGTCCCAATCCCCTCTAAATCACAATATAGGCCAATCATCATCACTTCAGTCTTGTCTGGATTCAGTTTCAGTCAGATCACCTTCATCCAGTCCCCAACAGCAGCCTGGCACCTGGAAAGCACCAACACTTCAGGACCTGATTTTGATGAAAAAGAGAGAGAGCTGGGTGTCGTCAGCATACTGATGGCACCTCACTCCAAACCACTGGATTATCTTGCCCAGTGGCTTCAGATACATGTCTCCCCTCTTGTTCAATAAGATGAAACCCTGTGGGACACCACAAGGGAGGTCCCATGGGGACGACGAGCAATCTCCAGTCACCACCTGCTGTGTCCTCCTTGACTGGAATGAACAGAACCACTCAAGAGCAGTCCTGTGCACCCCTGCTAGGTCCTGCAGATGTGTCAATGACACCTCATGATCAGGTGTACCAAAAGCTGCTGAAAGATCTAACATGATGAACAGGACACAATTCTCCCTGTCGATCTCCAGGTGTAGATCATCAACCAAGGCCACAAGCACTGTCTCCGTGCCATACCTTGGCTGAAAACCCAACTGAAATGGGTCCAGGAATCCAAAAGAATCAAGATGAGCCTGAAGCTGCCAGGCAACCACCTGCTCAATAACCATCTCTAAAAAGGGAAGATTTAGAGACAGGGAAATAGCTGACCAGGGAGCTGGCAGCCAGAGATGGTTTCTTAAGCACGGGCTGGACCACCACAACTTTAAGGACACCCAACAACCTACCGTCCCAAAGGGAGGTGGTAAAAACCCCAGCCAGCAAAAGGACCGAGTGTTTCCCAGCTGGCTTTCACCAGCCAGGGGTGAGCAGGGATGTAACTCACAACTGGTTGCCTGCACTGATCCAATCCACCCACATCAGTGGGTGACACTAATTGAAACTGATCCAGTCAAATGGGACAAGGTCGAGCTTCTATAGCCTCAAACTCAAAGTTTCAGCACCCAAATCATGGTGAATGTGAGCAATTCTATCTGAAATGTAAATAATAAAAGCATCACAGCAAGCAATAGCTGACTCAGGGTCATGGTGAAAACAAACTGGATTAACCAGGCTGTTCACCACCCAAAAAAGTTCTGCAGGACGAGACTTTGCAGATGCTATGATAGTGGAGAAGAAAGCTTTCTTCACCGCCATCACAGCCATAGCATAGTCCTTTAAAAATTATCTATGCTGCACTATTGATGCTCAAGAGAAAATATAAGCATGTCCTTGCTCTTCTCCTTGCTGTTCTCCATTGTGTCCAGATTCCTGGCACAGCATTCTCTAAGCAGGTCATCTCTAGACATGTTAGCAAAGCCAGTAGGCAGGACCCTGTTGGCTGGCTATCCTGGCTTACACTACTTGCCCGAAATAAAAACTAAAGTAACAAATTACTTTGCAATTTTCAGTAGGACTCTGGCTGTGTTTTTCAGTGCCACACACAGGACGCTATAGTCAATTTATACCACTTTCCCAAATGTGTCATGGGCCATAGCAAAAGGCAGCAATCTGGGCTCTGGGTTTACTGGCTCACCATTGTAACAAGATTTTACCCCTCTACTATCCTTAGGGGGTTTGGGGTAAGCTGCTGGAATGGCCTGGCTTCCTGACTTGTTGTAAGAGCCCCCATTTTCCTAGTGGCCTTAGCTATCCGTTCAAGGCTTACTCAAGACTAGGTTTCACCCACAGTGTAGGCTCCGGGTACCAGACTTGCCTTCTTGCCCAGAGAATGTACCAAGACCACATTTAGTTTAAAAGAAAGGCTTTATCTATAGAAACAGTTTAAAGTTGAGGTACAGAGTGAGAAAAGGCAATAGGAAAATAAAACACAAACAAACAGAAGGCTACCTCACTAGCATTCTCTGCCCATAGTCCTCACGTTTTAGGCTTACTGGAAATCCAGTCTCCTCTGGGCTCTCCAGGCGGGCATAGGTGCCAGGTGAGCTAGCCGACCTTCTTGGCTCCAGGGCACTGTGTTGCCCTGAGTTCTCGACGGATGAACTCTCTCCTCCCTGGTTCCTACACATCCTTAAGAGTCCTTGGCTGGCTGCTTTGCATTCCTTGTGGCAATCCTCCCTTTCCTTGGTGTTGTCTGGTGTTGCCCTCTGTCCCTGGGAAGCTTTCAGCTGTCTGGGAGGGTTGATGACTTTACTTCCCTTTGTTTGCAAGTCGTTGTGGTACTCTTCTGAGCTTAATCTGACCTGCCCTGGTAACTCCCAGGCTCCAGTGATCTGCTATCATTTTTTTCGCAAATGTACATGAAATAGTAACAGGGCCACACATCTATGGTTACCAACATATAGTATTAATATAAAACATACATTATTCCTATTTATGCCTATGAAACATCTATTATTTCATGCTACAGACCTGACGTGGGTTCGGTTTAGTCTCCCATTCCACCACAGGTGAAAGTAAAGTCAAGAGGGTCGATGGATAGAAGGTCATGGAAAAAGCGACCGGTTGGGGAAGTGGGAGGGGGCAAGTGGGAGAGATGGAATGAAGCAAGGTGATGGTCAGAAACAGGAAGGATGTCAAAGGAGAGATCCAAGAGACAACAGTACTTTGATAAGACAAGGTCGAAGGAGTGGCCATCACAATGCATCAGGCAGGCAGTCCACAGGCAAAGGTCAAAAGAAGAGGTCATCAAGAGGAAGCAGAAAGTTGCACTGTCAGAGGTGTCCAAATGGATATTGAAGTCCCCAAGAATGAGGGTGGGAATATTGTCATCAGAAAGAAAGAAATTCAAGTGTCAAAATCAGAGAGAAAAGAAGAGTGGGAGCCTGGGGGTGGGGTGGGGGGGTGGCAGTAGATTACAGCAACACAGAGGTGGAGAGGGGAGTAGAGGCAAATGCAATGGGCCTCAAAGGAAGAGAGAGAGTTAGAGGGAGGAGTGCTGAGGGGTTGGAACTGGCAAGATTTGGCAAGAAGCAGCCCAACATCGCCACCAGGGCCTTCAGATCATGATGAGTGAGTGAAGGTGGCACCACCACGGTATAGGGCAGCAGGGGTGACAGTGTTACAGGAGGGAATCCACATTTCTGTAAGGGCAAGGAGCTGGAGGGAGTGGGAGAGGAAGAGATCATGGACGAATGGTGCTTTCTGGATGGAAGAGCAGCAGTTCCAGAAGGCTCAAGAGAAAGGCAGTCAAAATGGGGGGAGACAGGGGATGGGGATTAGGCTCGGAGAGAGGGGGTGGTGGCAGGAGAAGGGAGTAGGAGTGGAAGGCTCATATATGGGTAGAAGGAGAAATGTTGCTTCAAGGGGGTAGCTGGGAAAGAAGGAGTTTAGAAGGAAAGGAGGAGAAGGGAGGTACATGGAAGCAGACCAGATATTTACTGCATGAAAACAGGATTGGCAGATTGCTTCTGGCACGGTGCTGTGATCCGGTGAGACATGTAGCAGAACATCACAGGAACAGGGGGTACACGATACAGCCCGTACCAGCCCTCAAACATCCAGCACCCTTTTGCATTGCCCTTGGGCCTCCACCCTTGTTGCAGGATGGAGAGGAAATGAAGAGTTACCTGGGGGAAACAGGAGAGAAGGGGCAGGCAGGTAAGATGATAATTTGCAGCTGAATGGGTCAAATCAGATGGGCCAATGTCAAGGAGTAGATTGGCCAGACCTCTGGGCTCTAACAGAATTTCATCCATAAGTAAAAGATTTTTTTTTAATATTGTGCATGTTACACACTTTTGCACTGTGTACTGTGCATTATTTGCATTATGTCATTAATCATTTGAGTACATTTTGGATCTATTTTAATCATTTTGAGTCCTCTTGTCTCAAATTAGGCAAACACTATGGAAGTTATGGCCACAGATTCTTCAACTGGCAGGGTATGAAAATCGGTAGGTGGCTTGTATCTTTTTAAATATATCTTGGGGGGGAAAGTGCAGAAAATTTTGCAGAAAACTTTTACCCAAGGTCAGTGGGGTATTTGGCTACATAAACTGCTAACCACATTCACTCGACAACCTATTGGCATATTTCTGTTGTTCATGAGTTTGCGAGATTTCATGAATTGTATTCTTCTGCCACAAGGAATGATCCATATCCTCCTTGGAGTAGGCCTGTAGTGAAAGCTTCTGCTCCCATTCTGTCATTCCATACCGATATGGTGGTAGTGATCTCAACCATCCATCAGTTATTTGGTCTTTCCGCATTGCCTGGGCAACAGTAACTGCTCCCTCGATTTTTCGGCTTCTGGTCTTCTGTGTCGTCTGATTTCCGCTGGAATACCTAATAGCAGAAAACCAGTGGAAACGTCAACCTGCGTGGTACCGCCTGGTGGAGCAGTTAAGCAGAGTGGCTGCTGCTGTTCTGTTGGCACTGGAAATATTGCTTCCCAAAGGAGCGGAAACTCTGCCCACAAGTTGCCAGCTTCCTGTGCCGAAGTAGCGGAGGGAAAAACATGCAGAAAAGTGGCAGTGAAAACAACGGAAATTGAGAGGGAAAGTAGCGGGATGAAGCGCAGCTTATGATCCAAGCCACTCAGGTTGGAAGGGCAGTTTCTGACAGAAAAATTTGCCGTGGCAGAATGCCGTTTCAGGCTTACCTTGGAGCTTGAACTTTGAGCATCTCTCATGACACTACATTCCAAAAGAAAAAAGCAGAGTTTAAGCACCACCCAAAATTGCCTTTCAGAATGGGAATAAGGACGACTATGCTGATGCAATTTCCACTTGGAGCTTTTTAGGAGAATAGATTATACAGAATACACACACACCTCCTAGGATCAGGGTGTGTGATGTGCTAAAATACAAGCCAGTGCCCCTGCCCATCTTTGTTGCAAACCTGGAGTGGGCACAGCACTCCTGTTCCCTGCCAACCAAATGATCTTGCAGTAGAGATGGGTTAGGAGAGGGCATCTGTTCCTGCTAACTGGCAGAAAACAGAAGCAGTGGACCTATACTGCAAAAACCTGACCATTTAAAAAAAATTTAAAGGCAGGCTAATTTCTAAACAAAACTTACATTTCTAAAACCATTAATAACACAACTATTTACCACTATGCTCTATGACAAAACTTAAATGCTCAAAAGCATGGAAATTACTTATGCTTAATTCTGTAAATTAATCTAAGAATTACTTATTTATTATTTCAATCATTAATTCAGATTATGTTTATAATTGTCCTTAATTCTCTACATTGTTCAAATAAATACTTGGTATTCCTTGGCTAGGCCGCTTAATACTAGCATCCTCCCAAGGTGGGACAGTATTAGTAATGTCTCCTCTAATTTATCCTGTCTCTTAGGGATTAGGGAGGATGTTTTAGATATATCGAAGATCCAGCATCTGCGACATGGTAGGAATAGCATATGTGTCAGAGTGTTTTTACTTTCCAATCATGTGGTAACAAAAGTATTTCTGGCCAGGAAGTATTTGAAATCAAGGGGTATTTCAATGGTAGGGTATTCTCCTATAGTAATCAATTGGATGTTATCCCCTCCAGGGCTTCTCCTCCGGTAGCCTGCTTATCCTCCCCTAATTGTACTGCTTTGGGTCAAACCCTAAGATTGTTGATAGATTGCCTGCTGGACCTCTGGTTGATATTACCTTGGTGGAGGAAATGGAAACTAATTTAAGTCAGGGATCCCCTAGGCAGTTAATTGGGAAGGTGGATCAACCCAGTTGGGTCAAAAACGCTAATGTTCAACCAGTTGCTCCAGATAAACTTGGTGAGGGCAGAAAGAAGGAGGGATCTAACTCTTTACCTGATATAGTCAAGGCTTTTTTAGAGGATGTTTCTGGGGGGGGTTGGGGAATTACCCTCACTAACCCCCTTTTAATAGGCTCTCCATACTCGATCAGGATATTTTGATCCAGAAATTGGATCTTATTAGGAATAATCTTCCCTGCTCTACCCTGGAATATCAGGTGAGAAATTCAGGGGTAGTTTATCAACCAGAACACAGGCTGGTTGATAAACTAGGACTGCTCTCCTGGGACTGTTGACTGCCTCCCATTTCTTGGCTCATCACAAATTGGGAGAAACTACTTGCTCTCCTGGGACTGTTTTCACTGTCCCACCCCTGTGATGGACCGAAAATACATGATCCTTCGCATTGTGTGCCCTTCAGTTCGGAGGTGGCAATGCTCCCTGATGTTGAAATTCATGAAGATTTTTATTCCCTGATGGTGAAATTCATGGAGACAGGTCTGCGTTGCTGTCTGGACAAGTATTCTGCATAGTAGTGAATTGGAGCAACGGGGTGTTGTCACTCAGGGAGTCATTTGGCACAGGATACTGGGCTTGGGAGTTGTTTGGCAAAAGGAAGCTGGGGTGGATGTTGTCACTCAGGGAGTCATTTGGCACAGGATACTGGGCTTGGGAGTTGTTTGGCAAAAGGAAGCTGGGGCTGAGATTCGGTTGGCATCAAAGGCAGGGCATGGGAGTCATGTGGGTATGGCTTTTCAGGTGTTTAGAAGCCATAGGCGTTGTTGATGGCAGGGGCGCCACATTAGGGACATCACACACAAGATAAAGGAAGGGTACATGTCCTACATATTTAAATAAATAAAACACAACTGGTTAAGTAACAATCCCCCCTCCCCCCTTGTGGCCTTGATGTTCCATTCAGAGAATAAACCAAGAAAGAATGTTGCCTCTTTGCCTTTTGTATCACAGACAATTTGGCAAATTCTGGTCTGGGTGTGGGCTGCAAGTAGCTGCATCTTTAAAATGTTTTAATTTGGATCAGCCTTGTCAATAATGGCAAAAGGTCCAGCCCACTTACTAAAAACTGTCTCAGCATGAACAAGGTGCCCACGGACCAGTCTATTATTGCATGTAAATTTTCCATTTGTTTTGGGCCTTTTTACTGCTTAAATTCAGCAGTAATAATTTGGTTGATTTTAATGTGCTGCTTTTTGCAAAGCTCCAATTTAATTAAACATTAATTGGGCATCCTGTAATGTGGACCCTGTGCAGGGGTTGTATTATTTCCCCCCTGGGAAACAACCGTAGTGTTCCTCCTTGCTTGCCTGTGAGAATTTTTAAGGCACTGTAATTCAAAACCACCAAGGTTACAGATAAGCAGAGTGTCTGAGATCTTCGTTAGAGTCAGTTTTTAACAGTCTTTGTGATCTGTACTTCAGTGCTGGATCTCCATGGCTTTACACAAACTTTTCAAAACCTTTGCCACCAAGCTTGACCCTTAATCACTACTAATTACTTTTGGGACTTTAAATTTGAAGATAACAACAAAGAACAAATCTGAAAATGACAACAGAGAACAAAAATTTGGTGCCAGCAGTATGATTTTAACACAAGAAGGTACTGTTTTTCTTTTGTAGTTTGGGGTAATTTAGCAATGGTTAAGTGGTATTCTGCTTGATTGCTAGCACAGGGGAGACAATTACTGTGCAACCCCCACCCTTCCGGGCCAATTCCTTGTTTAGTCACAATTTTTAGCTGCTTCATTGGCTCACTCAGGGACTTCCTGTCACATAATCCTTCTTTAAATCCTTCTTTTACAGCTATCCACTGTTTACATCCCATAATCCTTCTCCTATTTCACTTTCCTGCCCTGAATACTGTTTTCTTTCACCTTCCCTATTTGGGGCTCCCTGTGTGTGTTACTGTATGGGACAGTATTAACACTTTGTATTCCTCACCCTTCTCAGGCCCTCTCATCTACATACTTTGCCTTGCTACTGATGTGTTTCACTGCTCAGTCACTATCACTTAAGAAGAGCTTGGCAGTGGAAAACAATTCTCCATACAATCCTTTTGTGAACCAATCATCATTCCAATCAATACTAGCATAGGTCTTGGCTTTGGGAGTAACGACACCCTGTCTGTTCTCATCTTCATTTTCAATTAAATATGCTTTGCTTGGGATTTGCTGCTGCAATTGGCCAGCAGCTTATGTTTGAGCTCATAGACTTTAACTTATTGTCCGGGGGCTTGTGAGTCTAGCAAATACAAATACAGTGTCTTTTACTCTTTGCTTGCTGAGGAAAATTTGCACAATGTGTTGAAAAATTGGCAAAACATTCAGGTCTGGCTCCTTAAAAATGCTAGCTGCAACTAATTGCCTTTGTTAACCATGTGATTGCTGGGTGTGGTAGGTGAATGCAAACGTAGCCCAAAAGTCCAGGTGTAGGGAAATTGCAAAGAAGCAATTAGCCAGGTCCAGCACCGTGAACCACTTAGAGCTTTTGTGAGACTGAGGCCAGCACATGGGGCAATTTGGCTACTACGGGGGCATTTGCAGGAGTTTTTGCATTGATGGCTCTACAGTTTACAGTGAGGCAGTATGTTTTGCCATCTGCCTTTAAAACTGGCCAGATTGGGGAATCAAAGGTGGATTGAATTGGTACCAGTACTTCTTAAAATGCTCTGTGCTATATTCCTTGTCTGCTGAGTCTACTGCGTACGAGGAGCATCCCCCTTCACCCTCCCCCTCTGATTCCTCTGAATCATATGCAACTGAGTTCCCTGCTTTTGACTTTGTGTTAACTGCAGACACGATTGACTTCCTGCCTTGCAGCTGCTTTGTGAGAGAGTGAATCTTTGCCTGGCATACTTTATGTGTGTCTGGCTGTCCCTGTTTTTGTTCTTTAAGCTGAGTGACCACCATTCTCATTCCTGTCTTGCTTTCCTCTAGTCTCTGCCTATACTTTTCGTTACTCCTGGTCAAATACTCATTCTGCCATGTGAGATGACTGGCATGCACTTTAATTTGCTTCAAATTGGTTGCCTGCAATAATTGTTTGCCAGCATTTTCAGTTTTCCAATTGTGGCTTTCCTGTTCCCTGCGGCATAACTCTGCCACCTGGGTTTCCAGAAGTACCTTGTCTGTAGCCAGTGTTTTGTTATCAACTACAGATATTTCCACAGCTTGCCAGAGCAGCCATAATATGGCAGAATGTTTCTGTTCCTTTTTAACATTGTACATGGACACATATTTATCCCAGACATCAAAAATCTGTTCTTCAGTAACTGGGGAGCTTAAAATCTGATCTGTACATGTGCACTTCCCTGAGTCATTAATGTATTCTAACAGCTTGGGCAGAATCTTTACCTTCTCCCAATCTTGTATGGGGACCGCTTCCTGCAAATTCCTTCTGAACCAAGGCATAATGTTCAGTGCAAGTGCTTTCCCTTGGGGAAAATCGAATTTTAGTATCTCCACTGAGAAGGAGTGAACCTGAATTGCACTTTGGCTAAGACAGCAAATGGGTGTCTAGTTTAATGCTGTTTGCTGTGTACAGCTTCTGGTGATCAGTCAGCAGAGGTAGACAGGACAATGATTTGGCAAATATGCCATTTTCTTGGGAAAAGTTGAGATAAACCCCGAATAGGGCTTTGTGCCTGGGTCCTCCCCCAGTCCTTGCTTTCTGTACTGCTTGTTTATCAAGTAATTCCCAAGATATTAAGACTTTGTCTAAAACACAGGTTGACTACTGTGCGCACTCAGGCATAAGACCTCAGTCTTGTATGATGTTGTCTAAAACACAGGTACTTCTGTGCGCACTCAGGCATAAGACCTCAGTCCTTTGTGACTTTGTCTAAAACACAGATGCTTCTGTGCGCACTCAGGCATAAGACCTCAGTCTGGACTTTGTCTAAACACAGGTACTTCTGTGTGCACTCAGGCATAAGACCTCAGTCATACTCTATTACTGTGAAATGGGCTCAATACCTTCTCACACGCATTTCTCCACCACTGAAAGAAATAAAAGGGGTTCAGCTGCTTTTCTGCCTCCCTGGTGAAGCAGGTCCCTTTTAAATCTCGGGATCAAGTGGAAATACTACTGAGTTTGAGAGGGTGGGGAATTACTCCTCTTCTATTTCTAGTAATGACACTTTTGTTCAATCAAATAGGCATTTATTCAATAATATCAGAGCAATTAGCATACCAATTAACAAAAAGACACTTGCAGACAAATGCTCTCATCTGCTCTGACTTAAAATACATACAAAAGCACATATTCTTACGTGATCAGAGGTCAATGGCCTGGTTCCAGAGGAAAGCAGTCAGGGGGCCCAAATGGTGCTGAGAGAGAGAAAGCCTAGCTGCCAGGCATGTTGCAGAACTTCCTAGAGAGAGAAGTCCCAGAAGGCACAATCACCGATCTCGTTGGTGTTCTGATAAGAGCTAGCGAGCGAGTACTGTGAAGGGCAGAGAACTGATCCAGAGGCTGGCCTTATATACAAGTTTCCCTTATTACTTATCCATGTTAAGGTGCTGTCTGCCTCTTACTTCAGAATGTTCCCCCTTATGATTGGGGCTTTTCTGCTTAGTCAGTGGGGGCTTGCCCTGACCGATAGGGTCTGGTCCACCCCTCCCTCCGGAGCTTGGCCCTGGGTTAGCCCACATCCTTCTAAGAGGCATCTGGTTATCAGATAAGGCCATTTCTGCTTGCTCTTACAGTTTGACTCTGGTATCAGGTCCTGACCTTCCCTTTGTCTCTCGATGTTCTTGTGAATTATTGTTTGGGAACACAGGGTTTCTGCTCTTCTCTGCATCACTTCTTCCTCCTCTGACCAGTTTGATTATCTTCCCTACTAACACTTCATGTTCTTTTAAATCAATGAATTAACACATGTGCTTAGTAGTGTCTTGCCTAATTTCTAACATTCTACATAGTCCTAAATAGCAGCTACAATTGTCTTCACAAAAGTTACATTCACAGTGTTACAGTCTGATACATCCAGTGTATATTTTTAGTTACACTTCAAGAAGAGTGAGTTACAGTAACATTCAATGTCTGTTCTGGCACATTTGTGTCAGAAGAAGCACTTCTAATGCAGTCACATTGTAGCAGGGAAATTAGTATCTTATTTAGGCCTAATCCATATCATAACAATTCAATAACAATCCTATCTGAACTGTAAGTACCAACCAGCAGCAGGGTTTGGAAAGTGATGGTAGTTCCCTACTGTGTCTTGGGGAAACACCAGGGGGCATCCCCCAGAATCAGTATTTTGAGCTAGCACCTTCAGAGTTACAGGCACTCTTTGAATGACAGGAGGTTGGTGTTAGGAAGGATGAGACTCAGCCTGACATGCCCTTAGGGGATATCAACCCCAATGGGGCAGTGAGTCATGTTTTAAATCTCTCTGATAGCTCAGAGGTAGCAAATACCCAGTTAGCCAGCGCCATGGCTACCAGGGGAATTAACTCGGCTCTGCTGACTTCCCCAATTAAAATCAGCTTTAAGGAAATTTTGAGATTTACTTCTTGGAACATTTCTGGGTGTAGATCCAGATCATTGGATCCAGATTGGACTGCCTTTTAAAGGGATTATGATCTGATTTTCCTTCAAGAAACTTGGCTGCAAACTGGGGACTCATTTGATGTTATGGGGATTCAAGTATATTCTCTTCCTGGCACTAAAGCTAAAATTAAGGGCCTCTGGAGGTTTGGCCATATTAATTTCTAACAAATATGACAAGCCATTTGTGTCCATGCCAAGTGCTAGGCAAGATTTCCAGATAGGGCTATGGGAATCACCTTGGGGGGTTCAGATGCTCCTGTTCAACCTTTATATTCCACCCTCTGCCTCGTGGTATTATAACCCTGATGTATGGATGATACTGGAGGACTTGATAGAAAATTAGAATGTCGATTTTCCTGCAGCCCTCTTTATTATTGCTGGAGACTGGAATGCCAGGATGGGCTCTCCTCTACACCCTGATCTAGGAGTGAGCCTGGTGGAAGTAGGCCAAACCCTGGCAAGGAGGTCCAGAGATCTGGTGCAGAATGAGACTGGAACTTCTATGGCTAATTTATTATTAACAAGAGGGTTGGTGGTACTTAATGGAACTGGAGTTGGGAATCCTGATGGGGACTTCACTTTTGTTAATGCAAATGGTAGGAGTGTAGTAGACTACATTGCTGCCCGTGCATGCCAATGGGGAAAGTTTGAGAACTTTACATTGATTGATCACCCAGAAAGTGACCACTTGGCATTGTGTGTTGACATCAGTGATTATACATGTCGTGACTTACCTAAGCCCCACATTGAGAGTGGAAAAGAGAATAAGTGTAGAGTTCGGGTTAGGTAGACTGACTCCCTTACTGCTGAGGTCTTGGACCTGTTGTGGGGCCAAGAGTTCTGTATATTACATAATGCTATGTTAATAGCAGGCGAGCAGGATATGGATCAACTGGACAAGCAATACCTCTCGATAATATCAGGACTAAGTACTAACATTCTCTCCCAGGAAGGGAGACAGGCTAAGGTGCAGGCAAACAAATGGTATGATCAGGAGTGCAGGCTAGCTAAGTGCAATCTTATTCACGCTAAGGCCTTTTGGTTGAAAGAGTATTCAAATCTGTCTAAACAGCACTTTCAGGAAGAAAGGCATAATTACAAGGCTCTGGTTAAAACTAAAAAACTCCACCATACCAATCTGATCTGGGCTAGGCTTAAGGTGGCAGGCTCTTTGAAGGATTCTAGTCATTTCTGGACCTTGATCAATTACAAGTTCTACCCTAGTTCTAGTAAACAGACAGTATTGGTTGGTGAAGAGACCTGGGTGTCATTTTTTGACAAACTCTTTAGACTTAATGCTGAAGGTGATGAAGCTGACTCAATCAAATTTGCTAGAACATTGCAGATATCAGAGACGTGGTCCTTTGACCCGCATATAGAAGAAGCTGAAGTTGCTGTTATGATTAAGTCTTTAAAGCGTAATAAGGCACCTGGCAGTGACTTTATAGAGACTGAAGCCTTGCAAGCCTGTCCTGGTTGGTGGTCCCCCTTGTTGGCTAACTATTTCACACAAGTTAATATAACTATGAGAATTCCTCGGGGATGGGGCTCAATTGTTATTGTACCGATATTCAAGACGGGAAACCCCAGAGACCCCAGTTGCTACTGCCCTATCAGTCTACTCCCGGTTATAGGGAAAGTATATGCTAAATTGCTTCTTAGACATCTGGAAGCTTGGGCCTATGGGCAGCATTTAATTCTGCAAGAGCAATCTGGCTTCAAAAGAATTTGTCTACAATGGATAACTGTTTTATTATTACTCATGTTGTGGCTAAATATGTTAAAATAAGGACAGGAAAACTTTTTTCCCCCTTTATTGAATTTCAAAAAGCATTTGATTCAGTTCCAAGGCTGAAGTTATGACATAAAATGTACCAGATGGTTATTGATAAACACTTGTTGTCTTTGCTTATTTATATCCATATGGATAACTCCGCGAGGATCAGACTGGGGGGAGGGGGACATCTCTCTAAACCAATACAAATCTTGAGAGGAGTTAAACAGGGGTGCATTGGCCCCCCCATTGTTCAATGTATATTTAAGTGATTGTATTAAAAAATTGTCAGCGTCCGATTGTCATCCCCCTAAGATCAAGGACAGGCCTCTACCTGCATTAATGTATGCAGATGATATTGTTCTGATGTCCCAGACAAAAAAGGGTTTATGTAACCAGTTGGAGAGCTTATTAGACTATTGTGCTGAGAATGAACTGGCTATTCATTTTCAAAAATCTCAGATTATGGTTTTAGGGGAAAAAAGGAGCCCTAAACATAGATGGATCATAAAGGGTAATGAGTTCCTTCAGGTAAGTTCGTATGTTTATCTTGGAATTACTCTATCTGATAATGGCTTGTGGGGCAAGCACAAAAAATTAATCGTATTAAAAGCTAATGCGGCGGTCAAAGGAATGTTAAGGTTGGCTATGAGGTCTCCTGGGATTGATGTCTCTAATATCTTGAGTGTGTTCAGGGCAAAGGTGCAATCTCTGCTAGTCTTTGGTTCTGAGGTTATATCAGCAATTGAACTCCAGACCCTTGAGGTCTCTCAAAACAAATTCCTAAGAAGTTTATTGAGGGTCCCACAGAGTGTTCCAGCTGCAGTAGTTAGAGCCGAGACGGGTACTCTAGCTATTGGGTTTCTAGGAAGACAGTCAACCCTTAGATATTGGGCTAAATTATAGAATCAGCATGATGTGTCTTACCTTCCCTCTGTTTGAGGGAAGAGCTTGAATACCTAGGAGTGCCCTCTTATCCCTGGCTTAACCAAATATCGTCCTGTTTTGGGAACTTGCGTCTGTCATTTTCTTGCTTTTGGGGGAAAAGTATACCTCAGCAAAAAGCTTTGATAGAACTTAGAGGACAATTGATGTATTTAGGCAGAAAGATTTGTCAATACTGACTTCCTGGAAGGTTGCCCCCCGGCTCCATCATTTTAAATCTTTGCATAAGTTTGAGAAATATCTCGATATCCTGAAAGAGCCTATGCTGCGCAGGGCCTTCATGCAGTTATGTTTTCAGTTGTTCTCTTCTGCGGTTATTAAAGGCCGATATAAAAATAAGCCTTATGAGAGTCGGACTTGCCCTTGTAAGAACCTTGAGATTGAGGACTTAAAGCATTTTCTTTTAGAATGTCCTCTGTATGAGGACATTAGGCAGAGTTGGCTAGCCCCAATATGGGAAAAGAAGGAATACTTTTCAGTTAACCGTAAAATAGAGATTTTACTGGCGGCACAGGATGAGACAGTTATAAAGACGGTTGAAGCCTTTGTCTTTTTGGCTGAAAGGCTGCAAGACAAAGCAGTGTTATAGGCTCTGTATAGATTGTGTTTGGGCCTTTATCAGAATTGGGTTCCTCAGGTAGCATATGTGATATTCCCTTGCCTTATATATCCTTTTTCCCCCTCTTCGATATGTTAAATTGTCTTATTTTTGTTTATATACTCTTTATCGAGTATTTTCTTTTTTGCACACACACACACAGCACTACAACGTGCTGGATATTTTTAGAGTATTTATGTTAAATATTGATGTTGTTTGTATCGTCTTTTTATTGGCCATGGCGAAAGCTGGTGTCTTAATAAACTAACTAACTAACTACTTGATCTTCCAATGATTAAGACACTGACTTAAACTCTTGTCTTTCTACATAGGACAGTTTCAATTGAGTTTTATTAATATTCATGCAAATAATAAATCAGACTTGTGTTCATTTTTAAAGTAGTACTATAATTTTTAAAGTAGTATTATGAAAGAGTTGAAGATAGTGACTTAATCATTGGAAGACTAAATATTTATTAGAAAAATGTAAAGAAACTCCTTGCCTACCCCTTACCCCAGCTCCCTGAAAATCCTGACCTCTATCCCCAGGGCTTGTTAATCAAGCTATTAAATGGAAGGGAGGGGTGGCAGCTATCCACATGCAGGTACTGACCACAATCATTTTATCTGGGTCAATCCTTTCATTTCCAATGTTACAAACTGAAATGGACTCATTCTGAGAGTGAAGGACATGCTGTCCTTGGGTAGAAACATAGAATGTCAGAGTTAGAAGGGACGTTGAGGGTCATCTAGCACAACGCCCTGCTTGAATGCAGGATAGCTACAATTACAACATTCCTGACAGGTGGCTGTCCAGCCTTTTTGTAAAAAAAATCTTGAGTGATGGAGAGCCTACAAACTTCCCATGCAACTTATCATGGGTTAACAGCTAGTCCCTCTATATACAATTCTGATGTCTGTCTGTTGGTTGGTCACTTGGCCCATCCGAAGACCTTTTTAAATTTTAAGTTGTAGAGGGTCTGTTGAGGTCTTAAATGAAGGACCATCAACCCTTTAGTGTCTGAAGGTTACAGGGCCATGACCGATGGCCAGGGCTGAAGTTACATCCACCCAACATCATCCCATAAGTAAAGCAAATGCAACAACTGTTGCTGCTGTTGCGTCTACTGTACAGCTCTTCCTGATGTCACAGTAGGCTGTTCTGACCACAGCCAAATTGGAGGAGTTACCAGTAGGGTTAAGGACAGTAGAAATCAATGAGAGGAGGTAGGCATAGAATTAGGTCATGGAGGTCTCAAAATCTTTAATGACTGAAGGTTACAGGCTCAATGACCGGGACCATAGCTAAGGTCATTCAGTGTTGGACTGTAGATAACTAATGTTCACCAAGAGACGGGGAAGACACACAGATGTGCAGTCACATGCCCCTGCCCTATGGCTGGTGGCCGTCTGCCCAGCTGCCAGTCAGCCATGATGACCAATGGCGGACACTCTGGGAAAGTGGGGTAAAGTGATAATGCACTGCCCCAGTTGGCCAGGATAGCTCCATGTTGGTGGTTAATAACGCTTTTAATTTTAATTTTAATTAATATGAAGTTAGTATGCAAAGTATCATGGATTAACAGCTAGTGTATATATATAAAAAGAAGGGTGACTTGTAACTCCCAGCATTTCCCCTATGGCCAGGAACCCTCCCCCCCCGCAACTCCAAGCTGAAATATTTACAGATACACCAGTGTAGCACACACAGCCAAAGAGACTGAAAAATGCCCAAATGACCCAAATGGCCTGTCAGCCAATCAAAAACAGTCCTGTGCTTGTCCCCTCCCATTACCCCCCTGCCTACAAAATATGGCACTAAGTTTCATTTCCTAGCTCAGAGAAGCTAGGGCGGGGTGGGTCACTTGGGTCCCACGCAGATCCATCACTTGATTGAGTGTTCCGAACTTTCCAAGTACCAGACCTGATCCTCAGAACTTCATGGTTCCGAACCAAGGACCATGATCCTCGGTATATTAAAAAAGTAATAATCGAATACCGAGTTTCAGCACTAAAAAGCTGTTGAATAGCACCAGACCCAGGACAGAACCCTATGGGACCCCACTTTACACCTCCCTCCAGTTTGATCAATTATCACTCTTTGAGAACAGTTCTTCAAACTAGCCATCAATCCAATGCTTAAAAAATCTTATGGGGAAGGTTGCAGGAACTGGGTATGTTTAGCTAAGTGAAGGAAGACTAAGGGGAGACATGATAGCCATTTTAAAATATCTAAAGGACTGCCACAAAAAAGATGGCAAGGAACAGTTCTCCATTGTTACAGAGAGCAGGACTAGAAACAATGGGATCAAGTTATAGGAAGTTAAATTTGGTTAAATATCACAAAAAACATCCTAACATTAAGAGCTGTGTAGCAATGGAACAAGTTGCCTAGGCGGGTTTTAGGCTCACCAATGTTGGAGGTTTTCAAAAAGAAGCTAGACAGTCATTTGTCAAGGATGTTGTAACTGCAGTTATCCAAGCAGGGGATTTGACTAGATGATACTCAAGGTCCCTTTAAGTTCTATGATTTCTATATGACTGTATGCATTTTTCAAACAGAGCATTCCCAGTTAGTGTGGAGTTAAAATCTAGGGGTGGAAACAGGTGCAACGAGGGCCCTCTATGGACCATTTTGGCCAGGGACTCCCTGATGTATCTGTTTTTAGGCCACCAGATGTGGGCCTGCTGCTGTCCCATCCCAGGTAGGCAGCTGGTCCGAATGTGGTCCCCTGAATGATTCCAGGCTCCAAGCCCAGGTAGGCCAATGTGGAGCATATTGGGCCTGCACATTTGTTAGTGGTCCAATCCCCTGCCAGGGATCAGGGGCTGCCACGATGGATAGTCATGGCTGCCCATCCTGGCAGGGGGCAGAGCTCAGGGGGAACACTGGGGGCAGGGCTTCCTGACCATGCATGTGTTCCATTCCCCCAGAGACTGATTCAGTTGGGCACTCTTTTGTTGTGTGTCAGGGATCAACCTTCTCCCAGAACATATAGCCAGCATGCTAACTGCATGTTTGTTTTCACCCAAGAATAGCCTCTAAACTTCTATTTGGCCTGCTTCATGAAAGCTGTGTGCTGTAAGCAATGTTTACTGTAAACAAGATTTTGTTCCTTTTCGGTGAGGTAAGACAGAACTAGCTCAAGATGACACAATAGAAAGTCAAGGGTGAACAACAGGGCTCTTCAACAGCCAGAATGAATGACTCATGTGATTCTCCAAAGTTGCACAGGGAGGTCACAGACTCTCCATCACTGGACGTTTTCAAGAAGAGTTTGAACATCCATCTGTCAGGAATGTTGTAGCTGTAGTCATCCTACATCCAAACAGGGTGTTGAACTTGATGACCCTCAAGGTCCCTTCCAAGTCTGAGATTCTATGTTCCAACCCTTATTTTTCTGAGCTTTTTTAAATTAACTTTTTGGACTCATAAGACCTGTGTCAAAATGTCCTGACTGTCTTTTAAAGTTTGATTAGTGGCTATTTCTCCTTATCACTGTATTGACCCCATCACGGAATCACCCTTTGATCCCCCGCCGGGATCAAACTGGCACGTCCAACAGACGTGTCGGATGATCCTGACGGGGAATCGGGGAGGGGGCGGGGCCACACAGCAGAACATGCGGCCACACGGTGCCACCCCCCCTACGCTCCCTCGCCGCCCACCCTCTGGGGAGACGGGCGGACGCCACAGCCAATGCAGCCACAGCACTCGCCCGAATGTACCATGGCCTGGAATCCTGCCGTGGATTCTGGGCCATGGTAGTTATCCAGATGGGATGGCCCCCTTCATCACGGCGGGGAACCACATTCACCACATGATTGGGGCTGGCCCCGCCGGTTCTGCTGATCACATGGTGAATGTAATTCCCCGCCATGATTGACAGGGGTGAACTTCCATTCCCCCCATCAGACGTTACGGTCCCTTGCTCACCATGTGGGTATTGAGCGTGGTTGAGCGTGGGATCGTAACATCTGAAAATACCGTAGGTCTTGTGTGTTTGGTATGGAAACCTCTGGCTTCTTTTGAGCACTTATTTTTAAAAACTTTTTTCTAGCTAGTCATTACTTTGGCAAGGCATGTATGTGAGTGAGCTCCAAGTTCAGTGGTTCCCAAGCTTTTTGACTGCATAACCTCAGTTTGAGACCTAACCATACTTACATGATTCTAAACAGCAACAAAGCCATGCAAAGTCTAACAAATATCCCGATATAGGATGATTTTGAACAAGAAGGCAATTGCCTTCAAAATCTACCCACTCCCTAATGGATATATTTATTTATTTATTTATTTATTTTATAGATTTCTACCCCGCCCCTCCTGCAAACAGCTCAGGGCGGCTCTTTGCTGGCATAGTAAACCTTTAATTTCAAGGAATATATATCAGCTGTTAGGTATGAAGCTTGAAAATCAAGAAATTAGTAAGGTGGAGTGGCTGCCTAGAGTCCAAGCAGCCACTCATATTGTAGTAAATTTCAGAACAAGAATGTGGTCAAAAATATTTTTTAGCTAGGAAACACCTTATCTCATGTGGAATTTCAAAATATCGAGTATTTATCAATAATATAATGGTTGATTCTGAGAAGGAGGGACAAGCTTCTCTAGTTAAGAATCCCCTATCCAACAATATATAACTGCTAAAAATGATCTAATGCAGTTGACCAAGGGGATAAATATTGGGTACATTTGCTTAATAAACCCACACATTCTAGAAGGGACAGGGTTACCACATGACCCCTCCACACGTGAACACAGGGGTCCCAAAAGGGGAAGGTCCCAGTGCTCAGGCAAGAGCTCAAATTTTGGGGCATTAGTCTTTTCAGTCGCCTAGGGTTCATGCATGCTAGAGATTCAGTCTGAGCTTGTGGTGCGCTACAGCCTGTTGGCCCACCCTCTTCTCCCCCCAAAAGATGTGACCAAAACAAGGAATATTTCAAAGAAAGAGGGGATGTTTATTTGACAAGACACAGACACACAAAAACAGCACTGCCTAGTCTGGACTGGTGCTTATAGGGTTAAATTAAGCAGTGTAGAGGGGAGATCTCCAGGTTGTGGAGAACAGAAAGCAGGCTGTTCTGCACAAGGTCAGAGATGAGAGAGAGAGAGAGAGAGAGTGTGAAAGTAGTTCTTCAAGGGGTTGGGTGTTTGAAATTCCTGAGTTGGAAGTGGGAGAGAAAGAGAGACGGAATGTGAGGAAGGTAGAAAAGAGATTACCTCTCCTTTGCCCAATTGTAGGGACCAGGGGACAAAGCTGCACAAAAACTCACAATTAATGTTGGGATACTAGAAAGAAACTTTCTGGGTGGGTGCTTGGGAGCCCAGGATTAGACAAAGGCTCGCAATGGGTGTTGAATGGGATCTTTCCAGGTGGGTCCTGGCAGACAAGGAAAAGGATGTTTTGGGGTAAACATCAGGCTGGATGGAGGGGCACGAGGATCTTGCACCTGGCTGACTTCCCAGGTGAGGCTTGATGGCTCATTGTTTTTAACCAGAGACTGGTGCTGGGCTGGAGGATCCCTTCTCTGGAGGTTACACAAAAAGGGGAGTTTGCCTGACATCTCAACTGCTCCATATTTTTAAAATACCAGTGTCTCCTATTTCTTTCTTAGGCTGGGTGTTTTGCATGAGGCTGGTCTCCTGAAGGGAATTTCTATGAGGCCAGCTTGACCTATTTTTGATCTCCTTCCACATGGGGTCCCACCACTTCTTTCTGTGTGCCCCCTTCCGAGTGAGGGGGGGTACTCATGTGTACCAATTGCATAATGCAACCAAATATGCCAGCTATACTTAAAGATCGACCCACTTTGGATTCTGACTCAGAGATGTCTGCTCCTTATCTGTCAATGGAAGTGGGTGTTGAACCCATGGTAAGTTCTAGAGAAATGCAGGTTCGAGCAGACTTAATTGCTTTGTACTTGTCAGAGAAATTAACAGAGGCTGAGGAGCTAGAGAAGCTGACAGCCCTTGAAGTGCTGCCTATTATCGAGCAAGATAAAATCACCCAGAGACTAGCATATCTACAACAGAAATTCACTAAGAATAATCTGGATTTCTGTGCTCCTGAGTTGAGCTCAAATACTGATAAATTAAATATTAAATCCTATGCTGAAGACTGAGCAGCTATGAGATATTTATCCCCAGATGAATTAGGACTGCATAAGAAAGTTGAGCAGGGTCTTGATCCCATGGGGACCAGTACAACTGAAAATGTGCAATCTACCCCGATGGGGGTTGACAAATCAATAGATGAAGGAAAGTTGGCCCCAGATGAAGGGAGGGTAGCGCAGTCGGCCAGGAGTCCCCTGATTTGCATTTTGAGAAATGCTCATCTACTTTGCTAGCTAGGAGACCCCTGGAGCAGACAAAATATTATTATTGACAAAATAATAGTTGAGGGTTCCCAATTGGCTGCATACCATGACAACCAATGACTGTATCCAAGAGCACAAGGCAAAAGGTTGTACCATTAAACTTATGTCCTGGAACATTGCAGGTTGGAAAACTTGCTTTGCTGATGATGCTGAAGAATTGATTAATGATGTAACATTGTTTACCTCCAGGAAACCTGAGCAACTAGCTCAGATTGTATATCTATTCCAGGATTGAAAGTCTGGGTGCCTGCTTCCAAGGCTAAGAAAATGGGTAGGCCAGCTGGGTGGTTAGCCACATTAGTTAGCATATCCTTGGATATCCAATGTGAACTGATATCCAATGTACCAAGGAACAGATTAGTAGTGTGTTTTTTTCTGGGGCCAAGGATCTGAGTTAATTGTTTTTAATGTTTACTAGCCCCCAGGTCTTGGAATTTATGAACGTGTTACCTTCTGGCTCAGACTAGAGGAATTTTTGGACCAGCTCCAAGACCTGCATCCAGCAGCCCCTATCATTATGATGGGAGACTTTGGGTGAAAACAGACATGACGCTAACCACCCTTTAACCACCCTTGGTGGTTATTTATGCATGTTGCAGGGCTGCATAGGGCACCAATATAGCCCTGCAACATGAATAAATAACCACCAAGGGTGGTTAAAGGGTGGTTAGCGTCATGTCTGTTTTCACCCTTTAACGTTTTAATTGGAAATTATTTTAGCTCTGCAGAAGTCATGGGGTTAGAAATGGATGACTTCTTTCACCCACTTGGTAGCTCAAGAGATCGGATATTCAGTGCTGCTGATATTCAGTTCCTTAAATTTATGTATAGGGTTAACTGCAGACCCCTAAATGGGGATTCCGTAATGAACACTGATGGGGAAATTACCCTTAATTCCCATATGGGTTCAAGCACTATAGATTATGTGTGCACTCCTGACCACTTGATAGAGCAATTAACAAAATTCACAGTTATAACAAATGGCTGTAATGACCATCAGCCACTTATGGTTATCTACTAGGGGTGGGAATTCCAGATCTTCCGGTATCCGATACTGCCCGGTATTTGGTGTACTGGCAGTATTGGATTAAACCCGGTAATCCGGCCCATTTACTGGATTCCCCCGTACCTGATTGTTTACATTGCGGCCATTCAAATGAATGGCCACAATGTAAAAAAACACACCCAAAAAACCCACTTTACTTTCCCTCCCCAGTCCAGGCTGCGCAGGTGGAAGGGGGGACACCCACCCTGCCCAGCCTGGTTTTTTTTTAAAAAAAATTCCCCCGAAGTCCCTGCTAGTGCGGGCTCCGGGTCACCGCCAGCGACTCGGAGCCCACACCAGCAGGTACTAGGGTGATCCCTGGGGTGGGGGGTGGTTTAACACACACCCCACCCCAGGGATCACCCTACCTCCCCACCCAGGGACCGCTAGTACCTTGAGCTCCGGGCGGCGGCAGTCCGACTCCGGTGGCTTCAGTGCTACTAGGCCTTCCAGTGAACTTCCGTGTTTCCCCGGAAGGCCTAGTAGTGCTGAAGCTGGCAGCCACAGCCAGCGCTGAAACCGCTGGAGTCGGACCGCCACTGCCCGAAGTGCAAGGTAGGCGATCCCTGGGTGGGGAGGTAGGGTGATCCCTGGGGTGGGGTGTGTGTTAAACCACCCCCCACCCCAGAGATCACCCTA
>QEPC01000113.1:566851-601585 GCA_003113815.1 Sphenodon punctatus
CCACCCTGCAACAGACTGTGTTTTCTTCCATCTGACGTCATCCCTGGGAACTCCTTGCTGCTGGGTTGTGCCAGTGTTTCCCTGTGCTTGGGGTTTATACGTTATTCATTTAAAGCTTGAAGTGGATTTTAGACTACTGCGTTTTCTTCCATCTTCTGATGTTTACCCTGGGAACTCCTTGCTGCTGGGTTGTGCCATGGCTCCGCCTACCGTTGCCCTGGCTCCGCCCACCGGCTCGCCGGCCTTACTGCCTCTCCAAACTAAAAAGCCACCAGCCGCCCCTGTATAGGAAGAAACTGAAAGATAAAAGGCTGGTGTATCCGCATTCATTATGGGCTTGCCTTGAAGAAGCCACCAGGGAAAAAGGACTCTGGTAAAGTTCTGGAGTATAGTTAATAGAGGACTGAGAGTGCCTTCTGTTGGTGCTAATGTTCCAGCAGATGTTTGGTAAAAACATTTTCTGGACTATTTAGTAGAGTACCCGATGTATATCTGAACCAGATGATGAATACTGATCTAACCTCTTTCCAACTTGGCCCCCAGTGAGTGCCTTTACTGTGAGAACATTACATGAGCAGGTCCCAGTGAGAGAGGCTCCTGGTGTAGATGGTATCCACAGGGAACTGCTGAGAGAAGACATTGATTGGTGGGTCCCCATCATATGCAAGTTGTTTGTCTCCTTAAATAACTGTGGGTTGATACTGGCAGGTTGGAATATAAGTGGGGACAGATAACTATTGCCCTATTAGCCTGATTAGTATTGTGGCTAAATTATATGCTAATTTTCTTTCGGGGAAGTTGGAAAGTTGGGCTGATGATGATGCTTTATTCCCCGAGGAACAAGCAGGCTTCCGCTCTGGTCGATCAACAGTTGATCATTGTTATGTTCTGGCACACTTGATAGAGAAATACGTGACTGTCAGGAAATCCAAACTTTTTGCTACTTTTGTTGGTTTAAGATCAGCTTTTGATCTCATTGATGGGAATCTTCTGTGGACTAAATTTGCTGCTACTGATATAGATGGCAGATTGTGGTTTTGTAGTCCAACAACTATATTAAAATACCAGCCTTAGAATCAGAAGTCATTTTTTCATCTAATGGTGTTAAACAGGGATGTGTTTCAGCACCTTTTTTGTTCAACTTTTAAATAAACAACATAGTGGGTGAGGAGCGGGGAGCAGGGACTGCCATGTCACATTGTATCCTCTTCCACTTACCTGACATCAGCTGTGGAGCCTGAAGGGAGGCGGAGCCTGCATCAGAGAAAGAAAGAAAGCCAAGCAGTCAGCCTACGGCCGCTGCAGTGAGGAGCGGGGAGCGGGGACTTCCGTGCCACATTGTATCCTCTTCCACTTACCTGACATCAGCTGTGGAGCCCGAAGGGAGGTGGAGCCTGCAGCAGAGAAAGAAATAAAGCCAAGCAGTCAGCCTACGGCCGCGCCATAGACGCGTGCCTAGGCCACGCACCGAAAGGCCGTGTGCACCAGGGCGCACCCTTTTGTGCTCCCTTCGGCGTGACTTGGTGCTGGTGCCCGGAAATAGAGTCTTGTGTGAGCATCTTGTTTTGTTCCTTTATTAGTTTTGAGGGTCCGGGGAGGGGGATTCAGTGGTTTTGTGGACATGTCTAATCATAAACGTTCTAGGAAAGAGGGAAAGGGTGCTAGCCCCTCAGCGGCAAATCGTCCAAAGCAGAGGAAAATTGATGCTCTTTTTGAAGCCACAGGGGGAGCTGCTGGAGGGATGTCGACCCCTATGGGGGAATATCCCACTAAATGTATGGTAATCTTGAGCCCCCAACTGATCACTAGGTCAAGTTGGGAGACTACCAACACTGACCTCGAGAGGGGGGCAGGGACCGAGCAGGACTCCTCAGTAATTGTTCTTCATAATGATTTGAGAGAAGCTACGCAAATGGAGCTACTGGCAGATTTAGCGCTCACAACTGCACATACATTAAAATGTATGTTCGTGCAAATTAAGGATTTGACAAAGAAATTGGAGTCTGGATCGGTGGTAGGAGTAACGGCGGCTATTCCGCATGGAAGGCTGGACCCTTCCCAGAGCATACCGCCCATCCCCATCAACACACAGCTGCCGCTGGGGCCTATAGGGGGGGAAGCAGGAGAAGTTGTGACATGCCTGGGCCCGCAAGAATGTCAACTACAAGATAAATGCCTGAAATTGGCACATTTACCTACTTGTTTGTTCTTTGCTATTTTGCCATTGCCTTCAGGGTTTTTTTTACCATTCTGGAACACTCCATATGATGTGGCAGAACATCTCAGGATGATTCTGAGGCCATCAGACCCTATTACCAGCAAGGATATAGTGTCTCTTGACCATATTCACAATGTCAAGAAGCGCTGGTTAATTAAAGTCATGTTTAGGTCTGGAAACCTAGTGTCCTATATATTGGACCAAAGAAATGTTCTTCTGGGTAAAAATATTTTCATCTCTAGAGTTTTGAAGGTGGAGGAGGAGGAAAATCTTATTAATAAGGAAGATCTGGCGCTTGAGAACCCGGGGTATGTGAGTCAGGAGAAGGGTGCAGTCTCTATGCTGAGTCTGTCGCAGACTCATGCAGAGGCTAGGGGAGACAATCAGGAAGGTCAGCAGGTAGAAACCAGGAGGATCAAGGGGGGGTGAGGGCTCTGCCAACTTATTACTGCAGAACACAAAAAAACAGAGATCATGACACTTGCTAGAGTAACATCAGAACAGCTGGATCTGTCATCAAAGTCAGATCACCTAATTAGCAGGCTGGACTATATTAGCGAGCAGCTGCGAAAAAATAAGATGGTTTTGAAAGCACAGAGAAAAAAAGTTAACCCCTGGAACAAAGATTCACAGATTGGATAATCTGACGGTGACCCCTCCTCTCCTTCCTTGGGCAGGTAGCCCGTCAGCAGCCTCTACCCCAGTGGGGGGAGCAAGGCAGGGGATGGAGAAGAGGAAATCTAAATTTAAAAAAGCTTTAGGACCTGTTGAGGGTGTACAGATGATTTCCCCCCCTACCTTACAGAATGCCCACTCAGCCAGTTTTGGTGAGTTACCATCTGTGACAGCTTACCCTGGAGGTACTCAAGAAGCCCAAAACTCAGCCCCTCCGGGGTTGGGGGAAGGGTTCCCTGTGACTGGAGCTCTTGAGTCCCCCAAAGGGGGGGCAGTGGCTTCTAGTTATAGCCTTCAACTAGAAAGTGGCTGGCTCCTTCCGGGTTTTTTTTCCTTTAAGGACAGGAAAAAAGCCAAAGACCAGAGGAAGTTGTCCTAGCACAGTGGACAACCCGTGGGTCAACTCGATTGGGGAGTGGGAGAAGGATCGTGATCCTTGTAGGGATAGAGAGGGGGATAGGTGGGCGATCTATCTGGAATCTGGAATCTGGGTGGTGGGCACGGTGTCTTGAGGAGGATTTTCTCCCATTTGTGGGGAAATTCGACGTTCTCATCCTTCAAGAGACATGGGTGTTGGGTTCTCCCGAAATTATTGGCCTGTCCGGTTTTAACAGCTACAGTGTATTGGCTACACGTTCTATTAAAGGCAGCAGGCCCAGTGGGGGGTTGGCCACTTTGGTAGCCCAGAAATCGGGGTTTAAAGTGAGAATATTGGCAACATACAAATCCAATTTCATGCTATTGCATCTCAAGTGCCCTAAGGGGATGGAGTTGCTCCTGGGGAATGTATATGTCCCTCCGGTGAACTTGTCCTATTACTGCAAAGAGATTTGGATAGAAATGTATAATGCAACTATCAGGGCAATGAGTGATCACCCGGATGCAGAGCTGCTGATAGCAGGGGACTTTAATACTAGGTTGGGGAGCTCAGAGTCACGGTTGGCAGGAGCACCCTCGGAGGAATCCTTATGCAATTCCCCTCTGCCCCCCCGTAATTAATTAGACGTGGTGGTGGGACCCAGGAGCGAGGTCATGATGAACTTCATTCAAAACCTGGACTTGGTAATAGTGAATGGGTGAGTTAGAGGAGATAGGCAAGGGAATTTCACCTTTCACTCTTACAAAGGATCCAGTTTGATTGATTATTTTTTGATCTCTCAGATGGCATTTACCCGTATTTTGGGCATGCAGACTCTTTTGAGACCTGATACCTTCCACCTCCCTATGTTGTTAGAATTATCAATGGGGGAGGGAGTTTTGACTGGGCAAGTGAAGGAACAGCTGCAGGAGCAGATTGAAAAACCGATTGTTAGATTTAAGCATGCCAAGGCCCTTTCAGAGGCATTTGAGGGGTTTCTTACAAATCCAGAGGTGGATCTTTTGCTAGAGTTCCAGTATCTGCAGGACGCGGAGGTTGTTGAACGATATAATGAATTGATTAATATCTTGGAATCACAATTGATAGTGAGGGTTATTAGGAAGGAGGGACAGGTCAGACAGGACCCGGGGAAGTCCTGGTTTGATGCAGAATGTAGGGCAGCCAGGGCTGCTCTTAGGCAGTTAATGAGAAGTCTGAGGAGTACAGCGCTGCTTGAGATACGAATACAATTACAGGTCCAATGCAAAAACTACAGGCTGCTGTTAAGGGGGGAAAAACTAAGGTTACAACAGGCATTATGGGCAGAGCTGCAGCTCGCCGCAGATTTGAAGGACAGTTCCAAATTTTGGAAGATGATTCGTTCATTCCAGTGGAAGGACAAAACATCGAATTTCCAGGCAATCCCCTCGAAAGAATGGCAACATTTTTACTCCTGATTGTTCTCCCGGGAAGTGGCAATTCCCAAATCTATCCAATCTAGTCCAAACAATAGGTTTGCAAGCTGGCCGCCTGTCTCTGTGGAGGTAGTCAGGGCTTTATATGCTTCACTTAAAGTAGGTAAATCTCCAGGTCCGGACCATGTTCCGGCTGAAATAATTAAAGCACACCCAGAGTGGTGGGCCAAGCTTCTGGCCCCACTTTTTACAGCTATAAACGACTCAGGGGTGATGCCTGACTCCTGGCTTAGAAGCATTTTGATACCCATATTCAAAAAAGGGGACCCGTTAGTTCCGTGTAACTATCACCCGATAAGTTTACTCAGTGTTATCGGGAAGATTTACGCTAGATATTTACTGGACAGACTAAAACAATGGATCGAGGAGTCGGGTGATATTGAGCCTGAACAGGCCAGGTTTTGTGAGGGAAGGGCCACGACAGACCATATTTTGTTTTTGATATCCTTAATTAAGAAGCAGGTTGGCCGGCAAGGGAGGCTTTATCTCTGTTTCGTTGACCTCGAGAAGGCCTTTGACTCAGTATGCAGAGAGTGCCTCTGGGCGGGGCTGAGGGCCTCCTCAATAGATCCGAGGTTACTATTTCTGATGATGAAGATGCACTCAGAAAACATGATGCAGGTGAGGTACGGTAGTGGAAGAACACTTTCTATGGCGATTGCAGTGGAAAGGGGGGTTAGACAGGGCTGCCTTTTAGCGCCAGCCCTGTTTAACCTGTTCCTAAACAAGGTAGTGTCTTATATGAGGGAGCTTGATGACCATGCTCCATTAGTGGGGCAAAGAAGGTTGCCAGTCATACTTTACGCGGACGACACAGTGTTGTTATCCCATTTGAGGGTGGGGCTTAAGAGGCTGCTCCTCAGATTTGGGGAGTTCTGCCACTTGGAAATGTTAAAAATTAATTATGTAAAAACCAAAATTTTAGTGGTGGGAGTGCGAAAGAACCATTTGGTATATACCTGTAATATAGGGGATAAGCGTATAGACCAGGTCCACTCCTTCAAATACTTGGGGGTTACATTTTCCTCCTCTCCATCCTGGAAGACACACCTGGACCTGGTGAAGGAACAGGCCAAGAAATCAGCTGTGGCAATACTAAAATTTTATTTTGGCCAGGTGACCAAACTGATTAAACCAGCATTGAGGCTATTCAGGTCTAAGGTCTTAAACCAGGCTTTATATGCAGCTCGTATTTGGGCATTAGAATTTCTGGAAAGGATGGAAAACATACAAAATGGATTTTTGGTATCGATATTGGGTTTGCCGAGCTGTTCTCCACAGGTGCTACTGCGTGCTGAAACTGGCACTTTGCCAGTTCGCATGGTAACATTATCATTCCTTGCCAATTTCTGGGCGAAAGTGATGATGCTCCCAGAAAAGGAGAAATCCTTGCTGGGGATGGCCCGGAAGGCAGGTCTTTTAGACCCATGGATTTCAGTGGCGGAACTTGAAATAGGTAAAATGGGTTTCTCTCGGATGGTTCTGTTTCAAGCAGGACCTGATCTATTTAAGAGACTGGTCCGGGATAGGTTGCGGGATCAGACACTACAAAATGAAAAGATCCTACTTGAGGGACAGAGAGTGGTCCCGGAGTATATCCCTCCAATCCCGGCCCAAATTGGATTGAGCTACCTATCTATTTGGAGGGATTCAGCCAGGAGAGTGGCCTTTACTAGACTGCGCTGTAACTCCTCCCCTCTTCTTATTTGGAAGGAAGGTTTAAGGGTGTCCCCCGAGATTTGAGAGTCTGTGTACTCTGTGAGCAAGGGACACCAGATACAGTGGTACACATTCTACTAAAATGCCCCTTTTTTGCTGAACTAAGAGCCAGGTATCTAGAGGACCTTGCGAAGGGACCTGACAATATGCTAATGAGGATTTTGCTGTGCTCCCGTGACACGGAGGTAACAAGGCGAGTGTCCAAATTCGCCATAAGGGCGATAGCATTGAGACAGAGATTTTTGGAGAAGGTAGCCCAGAGAGGAGACGAGAACGCTGTGATTGAGGGGGAGTAGTCATCACAGGGGACAAGCCCAGCTACCATAAACCCCGGGCAGGGTAGAGCAGCATAAAGCAAACAAGTTGCCCTATGCTAGGGCTCAAGGGAGATGGTTATTAACCCCTGGCTGGGAAGGAAACACAGCTCACAGGATAGCTATAACAAATCGTCCAATTTGGACAATGCTTGTATTCAGCAATCAAATCATACCTATAGGATAGTTCTAGGAGATGGTGTCCTAGCTGATTCATTTTAGAGTGAAATTATGTGTGTCCATGAAGAATGTTGTACCCTGTTTGATTTTAGTATTTTATATGGTTTTTTTGCATGGTACCATTTATTGTAATAATTGTAATGACTTTTTGTCACACAATAAACCAATTTATTATTAAACAACATAGTAACAGATCTTTAGGGTGACAATTACTATCTGCTATTGATTGCAGGCAGATGCCTCTCAATTTTACTGTATGCAGACAATATGATCTTGCTCTCAAATGCAGAAATTGGAATGAGAAGGTTACATGAAGGTTTGGGAATATTTTGTAACTGCAAATTAACTATGACAAAACTAAGGTACTAGCTTTTGCTAAGAGGCGCCAAATATATATCTGGAGTATTCATGCCACGCACATCGAGCAAGTAAATAGTTATAGATATTTAGGACTTACTTTTGCTACCTCCAGTGGTTGACGCAAACACTATGTATGATCAAATTAAAGCTGCCTCAATCTTCTATTGGCTTGCTTAAATTTTGGAGGACCAACGGAGGAAGACTAGTTAAGCCCACACTAAAACTATTAGAATACAAACTATACCCAAAAGTCCTATATGGGGCAGAAAACTGGGGCTACTTACTTGCCAAGGCACTTGAGCCTATTCAAAATAGGTTCCTGCGGTCTATTTTGGGGGTGCATGATTAGGGCTGAGACAGGCTCCCTTCCAGTGGAGGCAAGGAACTCTCTTTATACTTTTTCATATTGGCTTAGGCTTCGGTTAATGACTTATAATTGCCTCCCCAAATTATGCTGGAATGCGCAATTATATCCCAAATATGATTCATTATGGAGACAGGATTTGATAAAAATGTTGGGAGAAACTGGCCTTTTGTTTTCTGGCTTTGATGCTCTCCCCAGTGGAGCTGCGAAACCATTTTTTTAAAGTCTGGCTGTGCTATATCTATGCCCAGGTGGACTTGGGAACTCTAGCCTTACTGAAAGTGGCTCCATGGTATAAGTTGAAGCAATCACATAAGTTAGAAAAATACCTCATGGTACCTCATGGTACCTTTACTCTTTGTGTTTCCAGTCAATGTCCTCAAGCGTCCTTGAGGAAAGGTATAATCAGGTTCCCTACGATCTGAGACTTTGCTCATGTGGCTTAGGTCAAGTAGAAGACCCACCCCATTATCTGTTTGATTGTAACAATACTGACAAGATAGGTGCAAATTTTTATCTCTAATTCTGCTAGAGGGAGCATTGGGATGTCCAATATCACCTTATTTTTCTTCTGGCAAATGAACAGGACTCGTGCATATTGAAAATAGTCAATTTGGCACATGCATTGACGTTTCAGAGATGGATATGTAATTCCAGGCCTGCAGAGGCTGATTGTTAGAGGAGATATATAGATTTTATTATTTTATGTGGGTTTTTGTCTATTTTATTTTTAATATATATATATATATATATATATATATATATAATTTGTCCTTTTGTGTTATTTATTTGTGCATTTGATGTGTAATTCATATTTTTCTTCTTATTTCATATCTCATTCATGGAGAATTGCAGAGCATCCACCTGCATTCTGATGCACATATTCACTAAATATAATTGGTGTTTTAGACGGATGGCTGCCCTGGCACTGGTGCGCCTCACCCCTGGGTAGCCTGTCCGTCTAAAGATGCCACACCAGATGTACAGGCAGAGCAGGCTGTGCCTACTTCAGGGAAGCTCTTCCAGCAGTGTTCCTGAACATCCTAGAGCACAGTCAACAGATCAGGTCAGCCAAATCCAGGACACTGGCCTGAAATGGAGCAGTGGGTCTATCTAACAAGTAGGGATGGGCGAACAGATCACGGTTCGGGTTCGGTCATTCAGTTTGGCCACGTTCGGTTCATGCGTTCGGGTTCGGCCATTCAGGTGGCTCGCTGCATTCGAGTTCGGCTGTTCAGGTTCGGTGTTCGGTGTAAAAATAACGCGAGATCACGAGAAGCTGGAAATCGCGCCAGAAACTGGAAATTCGTGTGCATGCAGAGCTGTGAGGCAAGTGGGTATGTGTTGACTCGGTGGCTGTTCGGTTCATGTGTTTTTGGCTGTGATTGTGTGTTGGGTTTGGCTGTGCTGTGTTTGGGTGGTTGGTGTGTGTTGTGGGTGACTGTTGGTGGGTGTGTGGATTAAAAAAATAAGAAAAAAAAAATGAAGAAGGCTGTTATGTGGATCCCCTGGCTGGAGGTCAATTTGCCAATGGAGAAGGAGGAGGAGGTCGAGACCACTGCCCCTGCTACACCTCCGGTGGCACCGGTGGCTTCCTCCTTGGATGAGGAGGAGGCAGCAGGCTCTCGAGGTACTGCCACTCATGTCAGGTTTGTAAACTTTTTTTTTTACTTTTAAGACAAGAAAGGCTGTATCAGTTAGAGCGAGCTCAGCTCACTGGCATGCAGGTGGGTGGTGGGCATCAGTCAGGCACAAACAACAGTGCCCAATAGTGGGTGGGAGTGGATGTCTGCCACAGAGAGAGAGGGTACTGTAGTGTGGGGGGCTCTTCCAGCAGTCATGAGCATCCCCACCCAAACATGTGCCAGGCTAGCAAGGGTCTCCACTCTCCAGTTGCCATCCCATTCCCTACGCACTGCCAAATAAGGGCAGTCTCATTCCTCCAGCCAGGGTCACATCTCCCGTCACCATCCCTAGCACCCCAAGGAGGGCAGGATTTGCATGTGCCAGCCAGGGGCTTTCTAGTTGCAATATCTAGCATCCCCTAGCACCCCTGGGAGGACAGGATTTGCATATGCTTTATTGCTTTTTTTATTTGCCATCCCTAGTACCCCAAGGAGGAAGGATTAGAGGCATCATCATAAATGCATGATATTTATTTGGTGTTCTTGTGCGTTCCCATTTCAGAGAGGAATCGGATTCCAGCCCTGGGGCCAGCCCTTCTGCCAGGACCAGGCCTAGGATGATGACTCGTCCCCGGATCCCTAGGCGGAGCTCGCCAACCTCACCCCCAGACATTTGGCGCCAGTCGTCGGATGTCTGGAGGTTTTACAACAAGGGCGACAGAACCGCCACATGAAAGGTATGTCACGGGGACTGGAACAACAGGGAATGAATTGTTAGGAACGGAAGTCCCCTGCAGAGAGAGATTGGATGGCCACCCAGTCCACTCACTCGTGGAGACAGAATGCAGGCAGGGCTTGACAGACCATTGGTCTGACACAGTATGGCACTTCTAATGTTCCTTTCTTTTTCTGCTCTTTCTAGATCTGCAACAAAATATTCTAGCGCCAGAGGGAGGGGACAACATCGAGGCTTATTGCTCACATAGAGCGGAGCCATGACACGAGAGTGAGATGGGTGGGTAAGGACTCCTCTGCAGTGGTGCCCATGAAACCGCAGTGCAAGAAAAATGGGGGGAAGGTGACCAGAAAAAGGAGGCATATAAATCCTTCCCCTCCCCACGCCCCCAGCCCCGGCATGGAGACCCCCCGGATCCCGAAGGATGCTGATATCAAGGCCCTTCGGGCCATGTTGCGGCGGAACACCCAGGGACATGTGGAGGAGGTCCAGAGCTCCTCTGCCAACCTGGAGAAGTACCTGGTGGCGGAGGTGCAGGCGGTCCAGGTGGAGCGGCAGAGGGTGGTGGCATATGGCCAGTATGTGCCGAGCTGCACCACGTGCAGGTCTACCACCAGGCACTCTCCAGGTGGCATAACGATCTAACAGAGGTGGTGGAGTATGCGGTGGACAATGGCATGGTGGACCCCTCCATGGTGGCCGGCCCTCCGGAATGTGAGCCGCCCCAAGGCCTGTTGCCTTTCCCCCAAATACCGGGGGACAGGCCCAGTGGCAGAGACTGACTGACACTGACTCTTAGCTTGTTTAATTAATGTTTCTTTTACATGTTTGCTTTGGTTTTATTAAATGTCATTGCTGTTGTTGTTTTCTTGTATTGTAAATAGTTTTAAGTAAACTTTTCAAGTTTATTGTTGCGAGCTTCACTTTACATGTCCTCTCTTTTATCCCTATGTGCTGAAGTTCTGGCTGGTAGGTGGCAGAATCTCATACAGCTAGTAGATCCCTTCCAGCAGCACCTGCCACCTCATGTAGCGTAGTTATGACCCAAAGATGTGCTGTGCCAACAGCAGGGTCTCAACTAGAAGAAAGCCCCCCCAGGAGGTGCAAGGCTGGAGTTTGTGAGGGTAGGAGTGACAGAGAGAAAGAGAGACAGGCTCCTCGGCAGCAGGCAGCAGGCGGCGTGAACTGGTGGCCGGAGGGGCTTTTAGTTTCAGCAACCAAATTCAGCGGACATCTGTGGGTGGGTGCAGAGGAGTAGAGACTTTTGGGGAGGGGGGCAGGCTGGCGTGTGGGTGGGCACCGGGCTTCTGGATGCAATGGAATGGAATTCAGCCCTCAGTGACTGAAATGATGGTCCCATAATGGTCCATCGTTGATGGTCCCTGGGACAGGCGGGCATCGTGGATAGTGGAATGACAGCCTAAAGCCTATGGGGCATACTTCATTTGATCAGGCGCTAGGTGGTAGTAGGGCAGCAGGTATGTAGTGGTACAGGGATGCAAACAGGCAGGCACTGGCAGGTAGGCAGACAGATATAATATGTTGTGGGTTTATTCCATCTCATTACGGTAGGTTTGCTGTGTGCTGGATGTGGGCAATGGGCATTAATGGGCGCAGCACAGATGGGAGTTCTTCCTGGTTCCGGCTGGTGGCAGCCAGGATATACCTAGCTGAGCTCTCCCCCTCTAACTCCCATCTCTCTAGTTCTAGCTGGGAATGGGAACCTCTCTGTTGCGCTCTCTCTCTGGCCATATAGTGCCAGTGACAACATGGGTGGGGTGGTGTCTGTCTTTCCTTCAAGTAAGCAGTGGGTGGACTTTCTCGCTCTCTCTTTCTTGACAGCAACCTGGTTGGGCAGACAGGCACCTTCGCATGAGAGGCAGGAAGGCAGGCTGAGGCAATAGAGGCATGCTTTCATTGCTTTGAGCTTGGCGGCCACCGGTCACCAGTGGTACAGATACAGAACACTTGGCCCAGACAGCATATAGGTCTGGCAGCAGCAGCAGCTTTTTCTTAATGCCATTGGCATCATATAGGCCTGATCATATAGGCCTGATCTGGGGGCCATTGGCACTTGAAGAAACAGACATTGGTAGCCAAGGTACAGAACCCTTGCTGCGGATAGTGTTTAGCCCAAGGATCTCTGAGAGAGTCAATCCAAAGAGATAGGCGGGCGTTGTTGTGATTGTGAAGGGACCGGCTGGTGGCCAGTGCTTGGGAGGGGGAGGAGCAGGCAGAGCCCTGGGCACTTCTGTCCTGGGGCAGAAGTGGCTGTTTCTCGATGCGGTGGAATGACAGCGCAGTGTGCGATGAATGACGGCCCCAGACCCATCACAGTGGGTCCCGGGGCTGAGGTGGCAGCTTCTAGATCTTGACCATAGCCCTCCCTGCCTGTAACTTGGCCCCTGAACTCTGACGTTGGGTCCCAGGGTTGGAGTGACTGCTTCTCGGTGCGGTGGAAAGACATCGGAATGTGCGATGAATGACGGCCCCAGACCCGGGGCTGAGGTGGCAGCTTGTAGGTATTGGCCACAACCCTCCCTGTGCGATGAATGACGGCCCCAGACCAGGGGCTGAGGTGGCAGCTTGTAGGTATTGGCCACAGCCCTCCCTGCCTGTAACTTGTCCCCTGAACCCTGATGTTGGGTCCCGAGGCTGGAGTGGCTGTTTCTCGGTGCAGTGGAATGACAGCACAGTGTGTGATGAATGATGGCCCCAGACCTATCATGGTGGGTCCCGGGGCTGAGGTGGCAGCTTCTAGGTTCTGGCAACAGCCCTCCCTGCCTGTAACTTGGCCCCAGGATCCTGATGGCGGGTCGTGGAGCTGGAGTGGCTGTTTCTTGTCATGCGGTGGAATAACTAGTTCCGTTGTCACTAGCAGCAGCAGACATTGGTTGCTGGGGTAGGCAGTCAGGTGGCGTGGTATGAGTGGCAGTCAGGCAGACCGAGGAAGGGTTCAAGCTTCACAAGCTGGGTGGGCAGGCAGGAAGCATGGCATGAGAGGCAGTAGGGCAGGTGGGCTTGGGCACTGGGCAAACTTTTAGCTAGGCAATCTGGGTGGGAAGACAGGCACCTTGGCATGGGAAGCAGGACTGATGCATGCTTTGAGCTTGGCGGCAAGCAGGGAGGGCAGATAGGCAGCGTTGCATGAGAGTCAGAAGGGCAGGCATGCTGGGACATTGGCAGCAGGGCAATATCAATCAGATAGGCTAGCAAAGACTGTGCAGCGTGAGAGAGCGAGAGCCAGTCAGCGTCACATAGGCGGGCCAAGATCGTGTAGCTAGTTATAGGCCAGCTGCCAGGCTTACAGCTTGTTTCCCAATGCCACCCTGCATTCTGAGGTCAGTCAGATAGGGTGGCCAAGGCCGTGTAGTATGAGAGAGAGAGAGGGGGGGCGGCAGGGCATGAGCCAGGCATTCGGAGGGAGGGATAGCACCTCAGCAGCACACAGGAGCAGTAGCCCTAGCCCAGATTGAGGAGGAGGAGGAGCTCTTTCCCAAGACTGCCCCTGGCATGGGATGGCGTGTGCCACTGCACCATCACTCCTTGTCCAGGGGCAGCTTGGGGAATCCCAGCAGTGGAAGGTTCACCTTCAGAAAGAGCAACTGTTCCACCAATTTGGTCCCCAGTCTCAGGCGGTGCAGGGCGCATATGTCCCCCGCGATGGAGAACACTCTTTCGCTGGGGACACTGGTTGGTGGGCAGGACAGTATACCCTTGGCCATTTTGGACAGGGCTGGCCACACGTTGGCCTTGCTGGCCCAGTAGGCCAAGGGATCGCTGCTGGGATCTACGCATGGCTCCTCCTCCAGATAGGTCTCCACTGCTGCTGAGGGACCATCATACTCCCTCTGGTAGCTCTGGGTGGACACCACCTGCCCCACTGCCCTCAGCCACACTGCTTGCCCTTTTGTTCTGTGCCCCATGCTCCCCAGGGTGGACTGCACAGATGAGGAGCTGCTGGCAGTAGCGGTCCTGCTGCTGCTGCCACCGCTAGGGCTGGGGGCAGGGATAGACCCAGATGGCTTGGGATCGCTGCTCCCACTCCCATCATCCCCAGGGGCATCCCGATGCATGGCCCGCTCTGCCTGCCTGCCCTTCTGGACCAGTGTAAACATCCGGAGGCCATAGACCGCAGTCTCACGGGCCATGCTGCCTTTGATCCTGGGGTCAAGCATGGTTGCCAGGACATAATCGTCCCGACCCAGGAGCTCGTCAAAGCATGCACTCAGGCCTGCCTTCAACTTCCAAGCAAGCTCAATCACCTCATCGGACATTTTCCTGCCCTGAGGACCATGATACGCCCCCCCCGCCCCCAGAATCTCATCCAGACTGCTGCAGAGACTATGCACCAGCGGGGTCACCTGGCTGAGGGTGGCAGTGGAGCTGCTCAATGTCTCTGTGACACCCATGAATGGTCTCAGGACAAAGACAGTTTGGGATATAATATCCCATTCCTCCCTCTTGTACCCTGGAGGTGCCTCGATGTCTGTCGCTAGTTCAACCTGATGCAGGACAGGTTTCTGTTCAAGAAGCCGCTCGAGCATCAAGAAGGTGGAGTTCCAACGGGTGGAGACATCATGGATAAGGGTGTGCACTGGGGACCCTTGCTCGGCCTGCTTCTCTCGGAGGAGCTCGCTGCCCTTCACGCTGTGGTTGAAGAAACCCGCAAGCTTCCTCCCCCGGTCGACCAGGGAGCTAAGGGTGCCTGGCCCAATCCCCTTCTCCCCCAAGCCCAGAGCATCCTTCACCACCAGGTGGAGGGTGTGTGCGGCGCAAGGGATGCTCATGAACCCCCCGTCACAGACTGCCTTAAGGATATTGGCTGCGTTGTCCATGACCACACACCCCTTGGTAAAGGCCGTGCCTGGCGTGACCCACTCCCTCACCACAATGGCCAAGGCTGCCTCGAGGTTCCTTGCGGTGTGGGAGCTGTCCATAACTTGGGCCTGAAGCAGGGCCCACCTCTACCCTGCTTCAGGTCCCCTCCTGCCACTGCCTAGCGCTGCCTTTGTGTCCTGCCACCAGTGTGCCATCACCGCCAGGTAGGCATGCTGGGCATTTCTGGTGGACCACAGGTCCATTGTGAAGTGGACCATTGCACCCCCAGCCCCTGCCAGCAGCTCCCTCACCCGCTCCTTCAAAGCCCTATAGAGTTGTGGCACCACAGTCCGACTCAGGGCGGAGTGGGAAGGCAGCTTAAAGTTGGGGGCCAGGAAACCAATCAGCCACTGGAAGCCCTTGTATTCCACAATGGACAAGGACTGGCCATCCAGGGCAGTCATCTTGGCCACCAGGCGCTTGCTTTTCTCCTGGAAGCCGGTGCCACAGTGCCCTGCCGATGGCCTTGACACATCGCCTCACCCCATCTCCTCCATGGTGGACTGACAGCGCTGCTGGGGAGGCTCCTGGTGTTGTTCTGCCCCCAATACTGCTCCTGCTGATAGAGGCAGCAGCAGTTGGTGCAGGATGCTGGCCCGCTGAATGAACCAGGCGACTGGCCGCTGGAGTCGGGAACCCGCTGGCATCCACTTCCCCTGCATTCCCGCTCAGCAACACAGCACTGTGGCCTGTCTTGAGGTGCCTGGCCATTGCAGTTGTGCCAAGGTTGGCAACCTTCACCACCTTTTGCACAGCATGCACTACACCTCTCTGGGATCATCTGCCCATACCAGCTTAAAATGATCCCAGACTGAGGATTTTTTTTCCCCCTCCTGTCTTCTTGCCCAATCCAGCGGACACACTGCTGCCAGCACTGCTGGGAGGGGGAGAACTTTGTGGCACTGGTGATGCAGCTCTGGGAGAAGGCTCAGCCATCGCCTCCGGTCCAGACATCTCCTCTGCGGCACTAGTGTCTGCCTCTGACTCACTGTCCGTGATCACGGTGATGTCCCATGAAGGGGAGTACTGGGACCCAGAGGCTAGACTGCCCGTGCCCCCCATGCTGCTGGCACTCTCCCTGTGCCCCCCTCTGTAGCTGCTAATGCTGCTGCTGCTGCTGCTCCTCTCCCTAGTACTGACATTGCCCAGGGATCAGGCCCTGCCTCTAGCAACTGGGGTGGGATCCACCAGCTCTGGACTGCTGGGGATTACCTCGACTGTGGGGGACATTGGTGGCCCTGGAGGAACATCAGAAGCATCCCCAGCACCTGCTCCAGCACCACACGCAACAGAGACAGATGCAGCCTGAGCCTCAAGTCCTGCAGGCTTTCCAGTGCCCTGCATGTCAGTGGAGGGCACTGCCAGGAGGCGATGCAGAGCAGCCTGTTGCCCCTAAAGCAGGCCTGCTGATTTTGGGGGGGAGGGTGATGCTTTCTGCCTCTGGCTGCTGCCGCTCCCCGTGCACAGCCCCGCCCACCTCTGGCACATGCCCCATTGCCTCCCCTACGGCCAGCAGATCAGCCTCTCCTTCCCTTCTCCATTTCTCCCTCCAAAATAATGATTTTATATATATATAAAATAAAATAAAAAATTTTATTAATAAATCTTTGATCTAATATTGTATATATACATATACCTACAGTCAGTCAAAGTACTATAACTAATAACTATTCTAAATGCTATGAACTAAATGAATAGATTAAGTACACACTACTACAAACACTAAAACTAAATCACTAAATGCTATCTCTATCACTAAACTAACTCTCCTACAACTGTCTACTATCTCTAACCTACAATCTATGTATCTTCTGTATCCTATACAGGGAATCCTGTATCCTATACAGGATGAGGGGGAATCACAAACAACACAAGGAGGGCTACAAAACTGAAATGAAACCTAAATCAATCTAATAATCCTACTCTAAATGAATACAAAAACAGGGGAAGGGAAGGGAATCAGGGATGGAATATGGTAGAGGGAAAGGATTCAATGGAGGGGGGAGAGAGGAAGGAAGATTGAGCACAGGGAACACAGGGAGGGATAAAAACAAAAAATAACAACTAAATCTATCTAAGCTAAGCTAAATATGGAGGTAGATGGGTTGGATGGGTGAAATGGGAGGAGGATTGCAATGGATTGAGGAGAACAAAAACTGCTGGGACAGAGGGAGCCTTCTGAAATGCATGCTGTTCAGGAACAGTGACTAGCTCAGAAGGTATTGGGAAGGGGGGAGGCAATCAGTTTTGTTTCTTGCTGCGCCCGCCTCACCGCAAGCCCCATTGGCTCGGAGCAGCCTAGCC
Organism: Sphenodon punctatus; assembly: GCA_003113815.1. Taxonomy (NCBI): domain Eukaryota; kingdom Metazoa; phylum Chordata; class Lepidosauria; order Sphenodontia; family Sphenodontidae; genus Sphenodon; species Sphenodon punctatus. The sequence continues at coordinate 584,061 of QEPC01000113.1, forward strand.
CGTGGCCAATCGCAGACTGCCAAGCCAGTGGTCTGAGCCAAAAAGGGATGGTGATTCGGCGGGCTGGCTGCTACTCCAAGCCAGTCTCCACCCTCCACCCCTGGTGCCTGGAAGTCTGCTCCTAGCTGAGTCAGATGACTTCCCCCTCCATGCTACATTTGGCCTTCCAGTGACCTGACAGTAAACCACGTTTTAGCCACTCAAACTCAACCGAACGCAATCTGAACTGACCGAAGTGTTCGACCATTTTGCCCTTCGGTGTTCAGTGTGTTCAATATTTTCGGGTTCGGGTTTGAGTTTGGTCATCTGAACTGGTCGAGTTCGGGCCAAATGCCAAACGTCCAAACCGCATTCACCCATCCCTGCTAGCAAGTGTACCACGCTGCTACTCCGCTTCAAGCTGCCAGTGGACCTACGGGTGCTCCCTGGCTCAGGGGACACTCCCCAGCTCAGTCTGGGGGTGCTGCCTGGGCTTGGGGACCCCTCTGCCCATCCCCAAGCCCAGCAATTTCAGGGCACTTACCCCATCCACCGCTGTCCTGGACCCCACGCCGGGCCGGCTCCCTGTATCCGTGCGGTTGGGCGCAGCAGCAGCAGATTAAATCTCCCACTGTGCTGCCCACTGCCACCGGAAGTTGCTAGAGAGTGTGGGAGAGGTGGGGCCTCTGCCTCTCCCTCACTCCCGCTGACCCCCTCCTCTGCCTGTCAATCTCAGCCAGGGGGAGTGAGAGCGAGGCAGAGACCCCGCCTCTCCCACATTCCCACTGGTTGAGACTGACAGACAATAGAGGGGGGGCACAGATTAAGGGAGAGGTGGGGCCTCTGCCTCTCCCTCACTCCCGCTGACCCCCTCTGCTGCCTGTCTCGGACTTGCCAGGGGGAGTAAGAGAGAGGCATAGGCCCTGCCTCTTCTTCATTCCCCCTGGCTGAGACTGACAGGTAATGGAGGGGGGACCTCTTCCTCTTCCTCACTCCCACTGGCCCCCTCCGCTGCCTATCTTGGACTCGGCTAGGGGGAGTAAGAGAGAGGCAGAGGCCCCGCCTCTCCCTCATTCCCCCTGACCAAGACTCAGGGGGGTCCTGCGCATGGGGGCCCCCCAGGAGTGGGGCCCGGGGCGGCCGCCCCGAGCCACCCTGAAGTAAGGCCGGCCCGGTTCAGGAAGGAGATAGGAGGAACCCATCTCAGCTAGAGTGGTTCCTTTGTCTAGCAAAATTTAACGTTTTCCTACCTCCCTAGAGGGATCAGAAAATATGGTCATTGGCTTAGAATTAGCAGGCCTTGATGTTAACCTTTTGAGGTGCAGTGAGTGCTGCCCCTCAGGAAGTAACAAACATGGAAATGCTATGCCTTGGTAGAAGGAACTGGAGCTGAATGGAGAGTGGATACAATTCCATTACCATGTACTCCCTGCTAGTTACTTCTGAGCTACCACACTAGAGGGTGCACTGTAGCGTGACTATGCAGAGGTGTTCAAGGAAGGAGTCATCTTACCAATCAAAGTCCTTGAACCATTTAGAGTGGTGACCTTTACCCAGAGACTCTGAAGCTTAACCTGAAAAGAAAAAATAGGCAAACCTTTGTGGAAGCAGAGGAAAAATCCATGTCCTGAGACTGCTTCCAGGCAACAAAGTTGTTCCAGATTCTAAAATAAGCACTGGGCGTTGACTTCTTCCTAGACTGTAACAGAGATTTCTTGACCAGAGAGCTGTGTTGTGCCTACTTGTTATATCTTGAGGGAGGTAAATAGCACCCAAAACCTTGTGGCGGTGCTGTTTCTGAGATGCTAGGGGACGCTGCTTAACCTTTGGGTAGGGGTAATCAGATTTAGCAAATGAGATATGCTCTGTTATTAGTTGTGTGGTTTTAATTGCATATTCACATAGTCCATATGTATTGAAAATCCAAAGTTTTTGAAAGCGGATAACTCATTTAATCAATAAATCCTCAATTTCCATCCTCCAATCCTCAACTTACTCCTGGGTTTTATATCACTCCTTTTCCCCCTAGGAGCAGGACTAACTTGTTCAGTTACCAGATATATTATCTGTCTCGACTGCAACTGCTTAGTCAGATATGCAGGCTGGTATGTCCCAAACCTGTTCCTTTCAGGGGACGTGGACAGGCATAATTTATTCTCAGGTACTACTGCAGTCATGCAAACAAGACTAATGTACAGACCCTAGACTATAGATCGGAAATTTGGTCTCTGAGTTGTAGGGTGCCCAGATAGGCACATTTTAAAGGACACTTATGAGAAATACAGGTTGCAGGGCTGCATTGGAGCTAATGCAACCCTGCAACCTATATTTTTAAAATAATTTTTATTAATTTTTTAGAGATGTAATTATAGATATATAGATATAGATATAGTCACAATTATAACATCAACAAGAACAAAAAGAGAAAGGTAGAACATTGGGGGTGGTCCTTTGGGGTTGTGTGGGTGGTTTTACCGCAGTGAGAGGGTAAGGGGGTTGGGGAGATTCTCCTTTTGCTGGTTATCCTCCAGAAAGAGGGGGGAGGATATCCCTTCCCACTGCCTGGGCAAAAGAACCATTAGGGGCTGGGGGCTGGGCTGGGGGGTGGCACTGGGGGCAGAGACCGCAGCGATAGGAGTCATCACGGTGCAGGGGAAATATGGTCATTGGGGGAGAAGATGTCATTGCGAATTGACTGGTGGTTGGTACCTGTTCCTCTCTTGGCTCCCCCTCTTTCAGATGGTCGGGAGGCTGAAGTCTCTGGGCCCTCCAGTCTGTCACTGGTGCTGTTGAATGCAAGATCAGTAGCCACTAAATCCTCTGTTATCCGGTATGTGATCCTCGATTGGGCTGGGCTGCCGACCTTGTTTGTATTACAGAGACCTGGCTTAATGATGTGTCAGGGCTAATCCATACTCTGTTCAGCACCAGCCCAGGCCGGAGGGACTATTGTTGCCATTATTTTTCAGGAGGATTTGCCAGTTAGGAGGTTTTCAGCGCAGACCGAGTCTGGGATAGAGGGCCTCCATCTTGTGGTTGATTTGGCCTAGGACAGACTAGGGATCCTGTCAGTGTACCATGAACCCCACTGCCTGGCAGTTTCCCTGACTGCTGTAGCTGCCCTGGTCTCTGGTTTGGTCTTGCAATCTCCGCAGCTTATTGTCTTTCAACATCCACACAGAGGCCAAGTTGTGTTGTGCAGACCTGGAGTTCATGGCCGCCATGGCAACCATGGGCCTGTCCCAGGTAGTTGTAGGTCTGACTCATGAAGCGGGGGGCATACTCTTGACTTTTTCTACACTGACCTTGATGCAGGGGATCCAATGGTGGTGGTGGTGGGGGTTAGTTCACCCTTGTCATGGTCAGACCATTACCTCCTGTGGGCTTTCATCCCAGCATGTCCTGCTGTCCATAGGGGTGCAGGGCCTATTAGGATGGCTCACACTCAGAGGGTTCCAGAATGCTCTGGAGGATTTTCCCATGGACCTCATCAACCACTCCATCGATGCTTTGGAACACCTGGCTGGTCATGGCTATTGATAGGGTGACTCCCAGGCTTTGGTACCTCAGGTCTCCCTGAGGTACCTTGGAGCAGCTGAAGCTGAAACGTGAGGGGAACTGGTTAGAGCTATGGTGGCGTACTCACGCTGAAGATGACCAATTGCGGCATAGGTCATTTTTGCGGACCTATGCCATGGCTGTGCAGGCAGCAAACTTCTTTACTGCCATCATAGCATCTGTGAAATGGTGTCCGGAAGAGCTTTTCTGGATGGTGAGAGGTCTGTTCAGTCCAGCTTGTCTCCACCTGGACCTAGAGTCATCTGGGGCTCGCTGTGACATGTTTATGTTTATGGCAGAGGTTAGGAATGCCCTGTCTAGTCAATGTTTGGTGGTCAATTTCAGTTGGTAACACCTGCTGATGCGGGGGATGTGTTGGGATCTGTTCAAGCCACAACGTGTGAACTAGATCCATGCCTGTCCTGGCTCGGTAAGGCCAGCAGGGAGACAGTGGAGCCATTGCTGGCAGAGGTGATCAATGTATCACTATCTATAGGGGTAAAAGGTGAGGCCGTTCTTGTCAGTTCTAGTTTCTTTTGAAGTTTAACCCAGCTGTTCCAAGCTTGTTCAGAAAATGACCTCCACTGCTGTGTTTTTTCTCACCTACTATTTCTTCTTTCAAGTTCCTGATCCCTAGTATAATTTTTTTCATGCCTACCCACTGTGTGTCCTTGTTTTTCGTGGTACCACATGTGTATCGTTATCAGAAACAAGGCTTTATAATACTTTTCTAAAACTGGAAATGGCAATCCTCCTCTTGTTATGTGGCATTTTAATGTTTGGCTGATTCTTGGCTTTTTATTTAGTGAGGATCTTATATAGGTGAAGAAATCTGTAGGCAGTTTAATTATTATACTTTATTATATTGTATAACCCAAAGGTTTTTTTACAATCCTGTACATACTCAATCTGATCATAATACATCATCATACAAACGTAAAAAAACAAAAACAAAAGTCTACCATATATTTAAGTTATCTAAAATTTATAAAATTACAAAATATAAAAATGTGTCATTCCTAATAAAATTATTACAATGCTCAATTGTCCAGTTGTTTACATCATAAGGACATTGCGTGCATACAGAAAGTTGCGACTGCTCAGGATATCTTTGAGTCCTTGGCATTTAGACATTTCTGAAATACCACTTCTTGGGGGAGGTCAAGGACTGCCGTTATATATGGTTGTAGATATCTTTTGCGCAGGACATTATACAAAGGACAGCAGAACAGGACATGGTACAAATCTTCAATCTGGTTTTGGGCACGCATTTGACAATATCTATGAGATCGTTCAAGACCTTGGTATCTCCCATCAGTTATAGCTGATGGGAATAATTGGAATCTTAAAAGTGTATCCCTGAGTTGTGGATTATCCCAAATAAATATATAAGATTCTTCCAATTTATCAGGTTTCACCAGGTAATATTCAGGAGCTATTTTTTGCTCCTAAATTAAAGCAGCTGTTTCCTGAAGCTCCTGGTCCAGGATTCTTCTTTTCATTAATCGTTTAGCTGTCAAAAAATCTAATTTGCAGAAGAATTCTTTAGAAAACCTGAAACTCTGCACCACTTCCTCAGTCTTAGCCTTCCACTTAGTAAGGTGTTGGTCAGTGCACAAAATTTTCCTAAGTGGTGCCATATCCTGTGCCCGGACAACTCCTTTTAGCCAAAAATTAGTTTTATAGATTAATGATTGCGCCTTTACAGAGGGAACAAGAGTTTCTGCTCCCAATAAGGAGGATGGTGTACCTAATGGTGCTCCCAGAATTAATCTTAGGAACTTATTTTGTGGGGCCTCCAATTCGTTTAACGGATCCAACCCCCAGATAGACACTGCATATAAGAATTGTCCAATAACCCTTGACAGATATAATCTCAGGGCAGGAGCACCGTCCACCCCTTTTGTAATAAAACATTTTTAAACCAGCTATAGTCTTGTTAACTTGTTTTTGGTATAGCTAAAATGGTATCGCCAATTTCCCCCCGTCGCAATAAAAACTCCCAAATACTTGAAAACTTTCAGCTGTTCCAATACCACCCCATCCATAAGCCATCTATGACGCGATCTGTCTACCCGCTTGCCAGCCAAAAGCACTTTGGTTTTTGCATAATTCACCTCCAACATTTCCTGTTTACAGTAATGACTAAATCTTTCCAGTGTTCATCTGAAACCTTCCTTTGTTCTAGACATTAAAGCTGCGTCGTCTGCGTACAATAAAATTGCAATGCTTCTTGGGCCACGTTTTGGGGGGTGAGTGTAGTCCTCTCGCATATATGCAACTACATAATTCAAGTATAAATTAAATAAGGTTGGGGTCAAAATACACCCCTGTCGAATCCCCTTATTTATAGGGACTGCCTTTGAAAGGGGAAGGTTCTTAGAGACTCTTATCTTTAATATGTACCTACTGTGTAGCTTTACTATAAGCCAAAGAAGTCGGGGGTCCAGAGAAGTACCATGCAACTTATGCCAAAGTCTGTCTCTACTGACTGAGTCGAAGGCCGCTCGGAGATATACAAAACACAAGTATAACCTCCGGCATCTATCCTTCCAACAAGGCCCGTACCCTGTATACTTGCCAATTTAATGCGACAAGATATGAACCTGATCGACTGTTGAGGAGGCTGTCAGAAAACCTGCCTGCTCCGGCTCTAGGAGGTCCACCACATCCAGCCATGATTGCAATTTTAACAGGAAATACTTCGCCTATAGTTTACCGATCACTGATAACAGGCTTATAGGCCTATAATTAGAAGGTACTGTGGGATCACCCTTTTTATACACAGGGACAATCAAACTAAAAAGCCAATTTATGGGAATCCGACCTGTTTCGTTAATAGCAGTAAAAACCCGGGCTAAGAAATTTGGCCATTTCTCAGCCTGTGATTTTAAAAGCTCAGCTGGAATAAAATCTACTCCCGAGACCTTCCCTGTTTTCAACTGTGCTATTAATTCTTTGACTTCTTTTGATCTAACTGGCTCCCAGTGAGGGAATTTATTCATAGGGGTGATTTCAATAATACTAAATATCTCCTTAGGACCCCTAAGGAGGGTTGTAAAATGCCACTCCCATTGGACCATTGGGATATGGACTGAGGTCTGGGAATAATTGCCGGTTCCCCTGGCCCTAACCAGGGACCAACATTTCCTTAGATTTCTATTTCGTGCGGCTTCATGAATAATTTTCCATTGTGCTGCCCAGAAGGTCCCCTTTTTCCTAAGCGGGATCTGCCTATACTTAACCCTATCTTGTAAATATATTCATCTGTTTTCTGTACTAAGGTGCTTATGAAATCTCTTTGCCTGCTTCCTTAGATGTCTGCTCAATTTCCCACATTCCTGATCGAACCATGAAGGGTTTTGCGTAGAGAGCTGATTGGGGGGGTGTTTGATAGTTATAGCTGGCTGCAAAGGTTTGATCAAATTTTCAAAGTCCAGTATAACATCGCCCGATTCAGGAGTAATAGACTCCATTAGGGATTTGGCCCCATCCTGAGTTAATATAAATTCCACTGCTCTTTCAACCTGTGGTGACCATCTTTTCCCTACTTTCACTAAGACCCACGGCTTCTCCTGGTAAGAATTATGCAGGCCACAGTTTGCACAATCCAAATCCTGCTCAGTCTCAATCACCAGACCCAAAGGGAAATGGGTGGACAGAGGGCAAGGAATAACAGCAAAATTCCCAATTTGCTTCATAAAAGTTCCTGAGACAAAAAGATAATCTATTATACTGGCCCCAGACGTAGATACATATGTAAAATGCCCCTGGAGGTCTTGTCCCCACATATCATTTAGAATTTTAAGATCCAGTTCCTGTATCATTCTGGCCATCATAGGTAACCTGGGGCAACTTACAGTGTTGCGATTGTCTTTGGCTGTTACGGGGAGTCTTAACCTGAGCCCCGGGGTTATATCCCCACAGGCTCAGGTGGTTATTTCCTATTCGTGTATTAAAATCACCTCCCACTATTAGCTCTGCTTTGGGATACTTCCCCATTGCCCTCAATATACTGTCCGATATATACTCCCATATATCTATATTATAAAAGGATGACATTGATGGCGGGATATATACATTTGCGAGCAGAAGTTCCATTTTCCCCCTCACTTTAAGTTACCATAGGCCACAATTTTGTCCATCAATACTGGGAAGGTGTCCATAGAGGCTGCTATTAAAAGGGCTACTAGCCCCCACTTACCTTACCCTTCTTGTGGATAGAACATGCTGGTATGTTAAAAACCTTAAAACGTTTACTTTCAAAATACAAGATTGCTCAAGTTTCTTGGAACAATAAAATCTGAAACTCCTTTATAAATAAATTAAAATCCATATCTTTATTTTTATTTTTTATACCAGCTATATTCCAAGATAAAAGATTACAAAATGGAGTTATCTGCCTCTGGCATCAGAACAAAGGATCTGTCCTAAATGAAAAAGCACTTTTTGTCGCTTGCGACCTAGCAGCATTTCTATCCTGAAAGGAATACACTCCCGGTAGTAAATTATTATCCAATTGCTGACCTTGTGGTTTAACTAGAATTATTGCACGGTAATACCTTTCCAGCTAACCCAGGGCAGTCCTCCCTATCTCGGGGAGCTTTACTAGTTAGTGGCAACTCTGCCTGACCCTCCAAAACTGAGGATCCTTGTACAGTATTTCCCAAAACCCCTGTGACTTCTGGAAGGCTACTAAGACTCCCCTTCCTTGGGCATTTATTATTAATTCTTACTGGTGTGGATGATGCAGTGGGGACCACTACTACAGATGAAGAACACTGTAATAAGCAGGCTGATTTAATTTGATTGACCTCTCCTTTTGTTTCAGTAGATTTTTTATTATTATGTTGTAAATGTAAAGATTTAGCTTTCTCAGCCCTCACACAGAGAGCTTCTAATTTGCCAAACGCCTCCCTCATTTCTAGCAAACACAAAGTCTGATTTTACATTTAGCGTTTCCTGATAGGAGGTTCATTGTCCAGAAGGCATTCTAGGATATTCCACCACCTCCATTTCTCGTGACGATTCTAAACTACCAGTACCTGGCTTAAAGCCAGCTCCCACAGTTCACGGGACGTGTGGGATATCTAAGGCAGTGACAGAGGTGGGGGATTTTCCCTTATCTTTTCTTGATTTTATCATACCTCGAGCTGGAGTTATGACAGGAGAGTCTGCAAGGAGAAGTCTAGAAATAAAGACCTGCCTTTTGTTAAAAATGGCTTCTTTGTCCAAAATTTTTTGGACCAAGGTTGCAGATCGAAACATAATATTTAACATCCACCGGTTTTTTAGGTTTGGAATTTGATCCACCAAAACGATATCCTTTCTTAAAACTGTCTCTCCTAACAATATCCTCAGATGTTCCACAACCTCTCCCGGAGTAGTCCAAAAGGGGAGAACCCCAGTTGGAAGGGGAAACACTGTAAAAAATAGTGCAACCGGGGAATACACAAACTTCCCATGTTTTTCCATGCACACTAACTCACTCCTACCCGTTTTTCCCAGGGCCTTATTGGTTTTTCCTGTAAAAGTATTCCTGACCTGTTCTACAGTGGGAGGGGGACACTCACCGACTACCTCCATCTGTCTACCTAATCCCTGTAGAGCATTTAATTTCCCAACCATTTTATGCAGTTTTAGAAACAATATTTGCATTGTATGGGAGGTGGCAACTGCTAAATCAGCCACAATACTCATAGCTGTAGGGTCAAACCCTTCCCCACACCTAAATCCAGCCATATTTTCCACATGGTTATTATGGGAACCCTGATCCATAGAGCTGGACCAATTGTCCTCTTGGCCTTGATTTTTACCACCTTGGTGTGGCAACAAGGCTTCAAAGTGATTCTGTGTGGGGATAGGAGACCCCAATGCCTCTTGTCCACCCCAAAAAAAGTGTCAATATGCCTCTGTTTTGATACGTGGCTAGGGACAACCGAGGCCAAGTCCTTCCTTGGGCGTTTCTGATTTGCCATTATTCCCCAACAACCAAGACTGTCCCTGGTGGGCAAAGTATAGGAAAATTGAATCAAAGTCTTTCAACCCCGCGGGGCCCCAGACCCAACTCCACTTATATTGTCTTTCGATGCCTTAATACCGGGCTGTCTGTAATGCCTAGATCTACAGAGTTACCGCTCCTGCTCCATAGTGCACCGAAGGGCACGCAAAAAGGCGTGCCCCTGTGCGCACTGGCCCCTGTGCGCACAGCCCCAGTGTGCGCCTACGGTGCTGCCGTAGCCCAGCTGGCTGTTTTATCTCCGTGCTTCCGCAGCTCCGCCCCCGCCTTCACTGCAGCTCAGCTGTCACAAACTAGGTAGATAGACATGGTGTGTGTGTGTGTGTGTGTGTGTGTGTGTATCTCTACAGCCTCCACCAATGCTCACCTCCCCGTCATAGCCCGGCTGGCTGTTTTTATCTCCGCGCTTCTGCAGCTCTGCCCCCGCCTTCACTGCAGCTCAGCTGTCACAAACTAGGTAGATCGATGGGTGTGTGTGTGTGTGTGTATCTCTACAGCCTCAAGCAATGCTCACCACCCCATCATAGCCCGGCTGTCTGTTTTATCTCCACGCTTCCGCAGATCCGCCCCCGCCTTCACTGCAGCTCAGCTGTCACAAACTAGGTAGAACGATGTGGGGTGGTGGTGGTGTATCTCTACAGTCTCCAGCAATGCTCACCACCCCATCGTAGCCCAGCTAGCTGTTTTATCTCCGCACTTCCGCAGCTCCACCCCCGCCTTCACTGCAGCTCAGCTGTCACAAACTAGGTAGATAGACATGGGGTGGTGGTGGTGTACCTCTACAGCCTCCAGCAATGCTCACCACCCCGTCGTAGCCTGGCTGGCTGTTTTATCTCCGCGCTTCTGCAGCTCTGCCCCCGCCTTCACTGCAGCTCAGCTGTCACAAACTAGGTAGATAGACATGGGTGTGTGTGTATCTCTACAGCCTCCAGCAATGCTCACCCGGCAGTTTAATTGAAAGTGAAATCATTCTGTACCATATTGGGGCAGTATGTTCATCTTATATAAATTCATCTTCCCTATCCATGAGCACAACAGAGGCACCCACTTACTGAGATCTTCCACTATCATTTTTTTTTTTAAGGGTGAGAAGTTGAATTTATATAAATTGTCCAAATTTTATGGAAGACATACTCCTAGGCATTTGATTTTTACCAGCTCTGTCTTAAATGGGGCCAATTTAATCATATCCTCTCTGTCCTTCCCTGTCTCTCCAAAGTGTGTTGCAGATTATTTACTCAACCTTCCCAAAGTTCTATAGTAGCTTTATTAGTGGGGGAATTGAGGTTGTAGATTCACAAATAAAGACAAGTAGGTCAACTGCATATACTGCCACTTTGGGTGATTTTAGACGTGCCGGCCTCCCTTGTTACCATCCGTTTCGGATCCCGGACAAGAATCAGGCCGGCTGTCCTTTAGACATGATGGCCTGATTCCACTTGGGGATCAGGGGTGGGGCTGTGCAGCCACACTGCCCCACCCGCCCATGCTCCCCCAGCCGGCCGCCCTCCTGGATACGGGCGGGCACAGTGGCCAATGCGGCCACTGCGTATGATCCCAGATTGTGGCTGGGACCATGCTCCATACTCGGCGGAGGTAACAGAGGGCCTCCCCTCCCGAATGGTGGTTATTCCGATTCCCGCCGGTGGTCATCTGGCGGGAACCCCTTTAGAGGGGAAATTAAAAGGGAGGCCCGTATTGTCTAAAATCACCCTTTGTGTTCTTGTTCTCCTATTTTTATACCTTTAATTTCTTGATTCTGTCAGATTGCACTCACCAGGGCCTCAATCACTGAGTTAAAGAGGAGTGAGGACAGCGGGCACCCTGTCTAGTACCTCTATGCATATTAAATGGCACTGTGGAGTCTCCATTAATCTGAAGCTGAGATTGAGGATCCTTGTTCATTAGCTCCACCCATGAAACTAAGTTGTTCCCCATCCTTTTACTTAATATTTTTTGAAGGCACCCTGTTTCTACCCTGTCAAATACCTTCTCTGCATCTATTGATATCAAAGATGCCTTCAGTCTGGCTCTCTTGAGGTGATATATGACATTTACCACTTTTCTTGTTATCTGAACCATATCTCCCTGGTATGAAGCCAATTTGTCCAAATTTATAATTTCCCTTCTAATTGCTGCTAATCTCTTTGCTAGTGTTTTAGAAAAAATAAATAAATCCACATTTAATAATTGGTCTGTAATTTCCGTAGTCATAGGGATCCCTTCCTGGTTTAGGGCACAGCATGATACTAGCATTACGGAACATTGGGGGCATATCCTTTTCTTCTATAAACTGGTATAATACTTCTGTCAGGGTTGGCGCTAATAGATCTGCAAAGGCCTGATAGAATTCTGCTGTATACCATCTAAGCTGGGGACTTTGTTTTTTGGCGTTGACTTAATTGTTTCTAACACCTCTTTCACTGAGAAAGGCATATCTAAGAAAACCTGCTGCTCTTTGTTTAATTTTGGAGTTTTACATTTTGTAGAAGTGGTTGATTTTTTGGAGATCTGGTTTATTTGATTGATATAAATTCTGATAAAATTCTAAAAAAAACCATGTTTTATTTCTTCATGCTGAGTGGCCATTGTACCATATATTTGTTTTTATTACTGCTACTTTGGATTTATCTTTTTCTTTGCTTAATCAACCATGCTAATGCCTTCTCCAACTTATTTCCTTTTTCAAATAGAAGCATTTCAAGTGCTTTAATTTATGTGCTGTTTTACTTATGTCTATTGCCTCCCTTTCTTGTTTTATTTTTTATTTATTTATTTGTTTGGTCAATTTTGAGGTGGGATTTTGTTGGTTTATCTTAATTCCTGTAGCTCTTTTGTTAATAATTCCATTTGCTTCCTTTTTTCTCTTTTTAGATGGGCCGAGAGGACTAGAATTTTGCCCTGCATTGCCACCTTGTCCGCTTCCCAAATATTTAACATGGGAGTCTCTGATGTCATATTTTGATCTAAATATTCTTTGATATTCAACCTAATTTGTTCCTTGTTTTTGTTGTTTTTCAATAAATTGTTATTAAAACTCCAGCATTTACTCATTCTGATTTGTGTTGATATTGTCTGTATAGTTAGGGATATCAAATTGTCATCAGATATATTTACCTCTCACTTGAGTTTCAATGCATTTTCTGACACATTGCATATTTATTATTATATGGTCTATTTTGGAGTATGAGTTGAACCTGTCCAAGTAAGAGGTATATTCCTAAGGTTTTTGTTTAGTAGCCTCCAGGTGCCCACTAGACCTAGTGTTCTATTAAAGCACCCACTTTTATAGATTCTGAGATGAGGTCCTGCTGTAGATCTATCCATAGAGGAGAGTCCTAGAGTGTTTTCAGACATGACACTAACCCCAGTTTAACCACACTTGAACATTTCTTATACATGTTGCAGGGCTGTATTGGTGTCCTATGCAGCTCTGCAACATACATAAGAAATGTTTAAGTGTAGTTCAATTCAATTCAGTTAGAGTTTATTTGTTTAGCCTTTGGCCATTACAAAATAGACATACATGTTATAACAATAACAAATAAAATAATCCTTCAGATCTAAATAAAATATATAGACTTAAGTTACTAATAAAACCTTATTTAACATCCCAGACAATCTCTGTGCCCCTTGGAATTTCTCCAATTTAAGTGTGGTTAAACTGGGGTTAGCGTCATGTCTGAAAACACCCCTATATTGAAATCCTCTGGTATTATCAGACTGCCCTGTGCTTTTCTTTGCACCAGAGGGAGCCATTTTGCAATGAATGCATACGTACATTCATTGGGTGCATATATTTTTACCAATGTGACAATTTCCTGTCTCAGGAGACCTTTCAGCATCAAGACTTTACCTTCCATATCCTTACATGTTTCTTTCACCTGAAATCTCAAACTTGTTACCAGTCCTATAGTGACCCCTGCCTTTTTCTTTCAGGCACTTGAGTGATAAATTGCTTCCCACCTCTTACTCTTGAATCTATCTTTATCTGCTTTTATATGGTGTGTTTCTTGCAGGAAGATTATTTTTGGGTTCATTTCCTCTAATAGGTTCAGCATCCATTTCCTTTTCACTGGGTGATTTATCCCTCTCACATTTGGAGAGGTCAGTGTTATCTTATCCAATGACATCTTTTCATAATTTAAATTTTATTCTATAGTTGGGTTTTTGCCTTGGTCTGCTATTACCTCTTTTTCCACTAGGTGCCTCTGTTGGGCTTCTTTTTATTTTCCCAAGTATGTTTCTTGCCCATTCCCTTTTCAAGTTTGTTTGTCCTAGCTTTGTGAGCCCCCTACCTATCTTGTTTATACAGTACCCCAGGGGGTTTATAAGAAAGAACCAAGAAACTGTTAGCTTATTATAGTAACTCAGCTTGACAGGCAACCACTTTTTCTTGCACTTCTTGGTTTGTTTTACTTATTATTTCAAACTGGTTCTCAGTTTTTAGGATGCCTTCTTCCACCGCAGCAATTATTTTTTCTGCTGTCTCTACCCTTTTCAACATCCCTTCCATTTTTTTATTATTTTCCTCAATGCCCTGTTTAATAGTTGTTTGTTCTGCCAGGAGCTTCTTGCAGTCTGTTTTTGCTGAAAACAGCTCCTTTTTTAGTTCTGTGAACATGGCAATAACTTCTGTTCTCCCACATCCATTTCTCTTTCTCCTTTTTGTGCTTCCATGCTTTCAATCTCCACTTCTGGCATAGCCTGTTCTTCTACTTGCCCTCTGGGCTCACAGTATTGCTGCATTGTGTTTCTTTCTTTGCATTTATTGATCCCACTCATCTTGGGGCTTGAGGTTTTTCTTTTGGTTTTTAGATTCCTGTTTTTTAGGGGGGTTTTGAAGAGATTTTTCAGCTAGGGCCTGGGAGCTCAGTCTTCCCGCATCTGCTTCTGCTTGCTGTGCATGCCCCCCTGTATTTCTCATGCATGTCCTCTAAAATGTTCATATCTGGACACCCTAGCTAGGTTAAAGGGAGAGATCGGGTGCGGGGTGGTATTAGAACCTGACAAATGACTAAAGTTCTGACTAAAGTGTAAGTCAGAATTGTACGACTAAAGTGTAAGCCAGTCAGAATTGTTCCCCGTAGAGCAAATAAGATCCTAATAAAATGACAAGATTAGAGAGAGGTGCTAATTCTTCTCCCCAACCCCAGCTGTGCTCTAGGGCATGCCAAGGCATGCTAGTAAGTTATGCTTGGCTAGCAATGTTGGTCTCTCAGGTATAACAGGCCTCTCTCTAACGTAGTATCTTCTCCCTCTGTGCTACCAGGAGATTGATGGCAAGGCCTTGCTTTTGCTGCGCAGTGATATGATGATGAAATACATGGGCCTGAAGCTGGGACCAGCACTGAAGCTCACCTACCACATCGATAAACTAAAGCAAGGCAAGTTCTGATCCTCCTGGCACAGTACCTGCCCACACTCCAGCTCCCACTGCAAACATGTACACATGTACATGCTCAGACACCACAGCTCCATGCTACAGGGATCCCATCTGCACTCCCTCCCCGGTGAGACTGGAGCAGGTGAACCAGAGGAAACCTTCGGAGATCAAACAGGACTGAAGTCACAAACATGTTGGTGCAACCAGTTGGATGCTTTCTCTGATCCTCAGCTGCTGCCACTTTCCAGTGGAGTTCAGGACTCTGAACCCCTCCTGCAGTGGAAAAAATGTGGTCTCCTGGAAGAGCTCATTACCACTGGGCTTCTATTGTACTAGTATTCTTTATTTTCTTTCAGGCATGTGTCGGTCTCCCCACACCCTGTTATGTTGTCTCTCCTCAGTTCTGAAACCAACCCTATGCTGATAGCATTAGTCACACTGTCCTCGATAGGCAGGCTGTAAGGAGCCAGTTTCCTGAAGTTACAGATGGGGTCTGACACTAGGAGAGAATTCATGTGCGCCCTCTCTGTTATGGCCAGAGAGGTCACATGTCTATACAGTGATGGTGAGGACAGAGGACACTATAGTGCAAGACCTGTGATCTGGGCTCAGATGCTTTTTCTCTCAGTTGGTGCTCTGTACCAGCCTCTTCCATGGAGGTTCTCAGACTTTCCTATGTTGCTGGCATGGAGGTGGGAACTCCTTTTTTATTTATTCCATTCAATGATCCATCATTAGATCATCCTCATTGCACAGAATGGACTGACACCTTCCCAATCCAGCAAGCAAACTTTGGGAAATGTGGGATGCTTGGAGGAAAGGCTCTGGTATTCCACAGAGACATCACATGATGACTGGATTAGGTCTCTGAATTCTCTTCCTTTTTAAAGAAGCCCTCTGTTTTTAAAAGAAGCTGATTTTTTTTGTACCTGTTGTCAAATTCCCAGCCTGTAACACCCCACCCCACCCCACCCCACCCCAGCAATGTAATGGTTCATATTTCTCAATGGTTACCATTCTCACTCACTCTCACGGTGATGGTTCCAAATTGTCTCTTTCTCCAGTGGTGTATGGGACACCAGTGTGTGCGGTGGTGGGGGAGGTATTGCAATGGTTTGTCTTTCCCAGATTGGGAACACACTCTGTGTGTGTGTGTGTGTGTGTGTGTGTGTGTGTGTGTGTGTGTGTGTGTGTGTGTGAAAAATGTTTAATGTATTTATTTTTGATGGCACTTAAGTAGTGACCCCTGCCCCATGGGCTGAGGGTTATCACTGATGAGAAATGGGGAGTGGAAATGAACTAGCTGCATCTACTCCCTCACAGCCACAACCCACCTTTTGGGCAATGGCTTGAGCCTGCTCCCTGGAACTCTGGCAGCACAAAGCTGCTTCCATTCCTGCTACAGAGCACTCCTGAGAATCTTTTAGAGGTATTTTAATTTTTTTATTTATTTAAAATTTATATCCTGCCCCTCCTGCCCTCAGGGCAGCCCGGGACGGTGGACAACATTCAATAAAAATATATTTTTAAATTAAAACAATTTAAAATGACAATATGTGGGGGAAAACCCCACCAACCACACCACCCCAACCCCTTGCCAAAAGCCTGATAGAACAGCCAGGTCTTACATACACGCTGAAACAGCAGGAGAGTGGGAGCCAATCGAGTCTCCTCCGGGAGCAAATTCCACAGCACAGGGGTGGCCACCCGCCTCACCTGGGGAACCTCCAAAAAGGCTCCCACGGATGATCTCAAGGGTCATACAGGCACATGGGGAGTGAGGCGATCCCGCAGATAAGCAGGGCCCAGGCCATGAAGGGCTTTAAAGGTTAAAACCAGCACCTTGAACCGGGACCGGTACTTTATAGGCAGCTAGTTCAGAGCCTGGAGCACTGATGTCATGTGCTCCCTGCTCCCTGCCCCCATAAGGAGACGGGCCACAGTATTCTACACCAGCTGCAGCCTCCGGACCAGCTTTTCAGGCAGTCCCACATACAGCACATTGCAGTAATCCAGCCTCGAGGTGATGAAGGCATGGATGACAGTGGCGAGGTCAGAGTCTGAGAGATATGGCCGAAGCCACCGCACAAGATGTAACTGCCAAAACGCACTCCCCGCCATGGCCACAACCTGGGATTCCAGGATGAGTCATGAATCAAGGAGCACACCCAGTCGCTGTACTTGAGAGACCATGGGAGGGTGAACCCCCCCCCAAAAAGAGGAGATTCAACCACCCCCAGGTCCCCCAAGCCCTCGCCAACCAACATCACCTCCGTCTTGTCAGGATTCAACTGCAGATGGCTCGACCTCATCCAAGCCCCCACAGCTGACAGGCACTGGGAAAATAAGGAGACTGCATAGCCTGGGTTGCTGGAAAAGGAGAGGTAGAGCTGAGTGTCATCAGCATACTGATGACACTGCATGCCCTGAAACCCCCTCACAATCTCCCCTAATGGCTGCATATAGATGTTAAACAAGAGGGGGGACAGAATGTCACCCTGCGGGACTCCACACGTGAGGTCCCAGGGGAAAGACGTACACTCCCCCAAGAATACCCCATGAGTTCTCCCGGCCAGGAACAAA
>QEPC01000113.1:601947-665325 GCA_003113815.1 Sphenodon punctatus
CCAGCCGATAACTGGCAGGAGCATCAGCGTCAAGATATGGTTTCTTGAGCAGGGGTCTAACCACAGTTTCCTTTAGGAAATCAGGCACCCTGCCCTCCCAAAGGGAGGCACTAACCACCCCAGCCAGCAACGGCCGTAGTGTCTCCTGGCTAGCTTTCACCAACCAGGAAGGGCATGGATCTTGCTCACAAGTAGTGGCCTGAACAGATCCCAACAAGGACTCTACATCAGCAGGTGACATCATCTGAAACTGATCCCACAAAACAGGACAGGACGCTCCGTAGCCCCAAGATGATCCTCTGCAATAACTGTGGTGCCGAAATCGTGGCGGATGCAAGCGATCTTATCTACAAAGTACTCGATAAACCGGTCACAGTGGTCACTGGATTGCTCCAGGTCCAGGTGGAGGCAGGCAGGACTGACCAAGCCCTTCACCACCTGGAAAAGCTCCGCTGGACGTGACTTTGCAGATGCAATAAGGGGAGCAAAGAACTGCTTCTTTGCTGCCTGCACCACCACAGTATAGGCCTTTAAACTGCTCTTATGCTGTGATCGATCATACTGGTCGCGAGTCTGGCGCCACCGTCGCTCTAACCGCCTGTTCTCCTGTTTCAAACACCGCAGGCCCTCAGTAAACCAAGGAGACCTGTGGGAGACTCGGGAGGGCAGTGGATGCCTGGGAGCCACTCTGTCAATGGTCTCAGCCAACAAGATGTTCCAGAAAGCTATGAGATCATCAACAGAGTGGGTGTCAAGGTCCAAGGGGTGGTCCCCGGGAGGCTGGGCAGGTGCCTCCAGCTTGTCCCGCGCAGCACTCGGAGGGACTGGGGGATGTGGCAGCACAAAGGAGAGGGCACTGGTTATCCTTGGTGCTAAGTTGTTGCCCTGTCCAGTGCCAGTAGGAGCTGGGGCTGGGCACCACCCAGCTCAGCTTCAGATGGACCCAGAGGTCAGGGCGTGCAGAGAAAGGCAGGGTCTTGGCATGGGCGCACCAGATTGTGGCCAGGCGCCTTGGAGAGGGCGCAGGGGCTGAAGGGCTCTTCCTGGAGGCGCACACACGCTGTTGCAGGTGGCTGGCGAGGAAGCATCAAAGAGCTGACAGGGAGCCCCGCCTGCCCCGACTTCCAGACCTACTGTCCCGGGGCACCGTTGATTACTCAGGAGGGAGGGACCCCAAGCTTGACCCAGGAGGAACCCCACAACTGCTTGCCTCTCTGTGAACCCACCTGTCCAGGCAGAGGGATCAGCTGTGCGAGGGGAGGAGCCATGCTGCCGAGAATCTAAAGACAGCGCGCCACCCGGCTGAGTGGAGCCCCGCCTGCCCCGACTTCCAGACCTACTGTCCTGGGGCACCGTTGATTACTCGGGAGGGAGGGACCCCGAGCTTGACCCAGGAGAAACCCCGCAACAGCTTGCCTCACCGCGAACCCACCTGTCCAGGCATAGGGATCAGCTGTGCGAGTGGAGGAGCCATGCCGCCAAGAGCCTAAAGACAGCGTGCCGCCCAGCGGTGCTGGAGGCACGCACCTGGACAGAGCACCTAAGGGCTGTGCGTGCAAGGGCACACCCTTGTGCGTGCGGCCTTAGGCGCTGGCCGGGCGAGGGCGCCCGATGTCCTGGTGGACCTCGCTGGTTTGCAAGGTGCTGATGTTTTGGGAATAGGGGTGAGAAATTTTTGCCTTTACTACTAATTTATTTGCCCTAGAGATTACTTTTAGATGAACACAATGCCTAGGAAGGGAAAGAAAGTAGGTGTGACAACTAGGAATCGGGCTAGGCAACAACAGTTACCCGAATGTTTTGCCTCGGCAACTGTATCCCACAAGTCCAAGCGAGAGGGGCCTTTGCGAGAATCCCGGTGTGTTTCTCAAAATGACCCTGATATAGGACGAGCTTCCTTGGCTCCTGGCTTGGGTATTCCACCTCCCCCTTTGTTGGGTTCTGGGATTGTGGGGGGTGGGACGTCCGGTGATGGTTCTGGGCCATCAATTTTACCTAGGCCAGCCTTTCCAGACCCTTCACTGCTTGAGTGTGCTCTGGCCTTTAAACAACAGGGAGAGAAGTGGCTAGCCATGACTGCCAAAGCCCGGGGGCATGTGGTGGTCACTCTGGGTTCTCGGGCCCCTCCCCTAGGAAATAGAATCTGTCCCTCTCATGAGCCAACAGAAGAGCCCGAGTCACAGTTTCCAGCTATCTTGGGTGTGGACGTGGATAGTGCCTACCTGAATCTCTGTCCAGTTGGACAGGGGGAGCCGACTCCAGAGTTGCTGTCTGCCCATGCGGAGTCTTCACCCTCTCCTTTGGATCAGGGTGGGGAGTCTCAGGGAATATCAAAGCCACACAGCCAGGTGAGTTTGGGAAGGGGGGGATCCCTTGAGGTGTGCCCTGGTGATTTAATCATCTCTAGAGACAAAGCCACAGGATCCCAAGTAGTTAGCGGTTCTTGTAATCCCCACCATCTGGAGGAGCTTGAGTTCCCCTCCCATGAGCAGGTAGGTAGGTAGGTAGGGAGCCCCCAGTATTCCTGGGGGCTCCATGCTGAATGTACGATCCCCTATCCTGCTGACTCAAGAGCCGCGGGCCCAGGTTTGCGGCTGTCTTATGCAGGCAGAAGCACACAGGGAACTTACGGAATGAATTGAAGGGATGGATTTAAAACTCCAGGCCCTCCAGCAGCAGATGTGTACAATCTGGGACAGTGTTAATGACCAAAGAGGGAATAAGACAACAATGGACCATCAGAGAGTGGACCAGACATTGCAGACAACTCCCTTGCAAGGTTTGGCCTGTTCCAGGGTCTTACCCCGGAAATCTAAGGAGGATTGGGTTATTACCCCAGTAATGATGCGCTGACTATCGTAGTCTACCCGTTGCCATCTGGAGCACTTCCTTCCTGGGACTCGAAATTTCTGATAGCACACCATGTTTCTATTATACTGGGGTGTTGTTTTTTTTTTTGCCATCTCATATAGTTCGTCATTTTTATTTGCCAGCTAGGGACGGCGCCTTAAGGTTAGTTGTTTATTTTCGGTCATCTGCCATTGTAGAATGGCTGTTGTCCTATGGTCATTATTTTAGCCACTGACGGGTTTACATGGGGGAAATTTATGCTAAGAGGGGAATTGTGCCACTTATCCCTAAGATTATGTCTATAAAGCCAGATCCCCCGACTAAGAATTTCCAACTTGCCCCAGTCACCTAGGGGGAAGGCAGGTGTTACCTTGGACACTATGAATTCCTGTGGGATCCCAAAGTTGGCCCATAGTGAAGCACCGTCTATCCCGATCCTAGCTTCGGCTTGTGGGTCTACTACCACCATTACGGCCTTGGCTTTAGCTAAGCCAGACCATTCTTATTCCAGGGTTTCTGCTTTAGTCAGTACTGGGAGGCCTGCCACTGTGGCAGTAGCTTCCCAGATGTTGTCAAGGCCCCATGTTGCCAGTTCATCTTTAG
Organism: Sphenodon punctatus; assembly: GCA_003113815.1. Lineage (NCBI taxonomy): Eukaryota > Metazoa > Chordata > Lepidosauria > Sphenodontia > Sphenodontidae > Sphenodon > Sphenodon punctatus. The sequence goes on from QEPC01000113.1 coordinate 605,401, forward strand.
GCCATGTTCCCAAAGTCCCCTTTTCCCCTAATGCTTTGCTAACCAAAGGGCAGGTCTTTCAGACCCAATGCCCTATCTTATTGAGTCCCGGTTTGGTTAACCACGGTGCAGCTAAAAATAAGTTGGGCTTTCCTCTTAGAGGGGCCTCAATTTTTGAAGAGATCTTGGCCATTGATCCTGTGTCTACCATCTGTGGAGTCACAAGTAAATCATAGCCACCCATATGAGGCATTTCCAGATAAAGTTATCCTTTTTCCTAGGACGTATTGTAAGTAAATATTTTATTGATTTTTAGGATGTCAACAGGGCAATATTTAAGGGCCCTATGAATTTGTATATGTGTACTGTATTTATTTTGTGTGTTTGTTGAGCAATGGCCTAAGGCTATGCCATAATAAATATTAAAATATTCAAGAGGTCCAAGGGAAACTCCCCCAGAGCATTCTGGAACCGATCCGGTTCCATAAGTCTCTGGGGGCGAACTGATCTAATAGGTCCTGCACCCTGCCGGGGGCTAACATGCGCCAGGATGCATGCCTTAAGGAGGTAATGGTCAGACCACGACAAAAGCTCTACCCCCTTAACTTCTATTAACTGACCACTCGCCTCAAGGCTGGTGCAGAAAACCAAATCCAGTGTATGTCCCTCCTCATGTGTGGCACTGCCCTGCTGCTCAAGTTACCATGGTGTAGGGATGGTCAAACGCGGTTCGGAAGTTCGAACCGAACTCGACCAGTTTGGTCGACCGAACCAAAGGTCCGAACCAAATTCGATTTTCGAACCGAACTGAATTTCCAAACTCAGTTCTGTTCGACCATCCCTATAAGATAATATTCCATTTAATTCAATGGGGTTTGAATTTCCGAACTCTGTTCGGAAGTTCGGAGTTCGGACTGAACTCGAATAGTTCAGTCAACCGAACTGAACTCGATTTTCGAACCGAACCAAATTTCCGAACTCGGTTCTGTTCACCCATCCCTACCATGATGTTACCTGCTGTGCAGTCATTCAAATTCCTGTCTGTACATTGGCCAAGAAGATGTTGGTAACTGTAAGCACATCTCCTTTGCAATAACTTCTTTCTTTGCCACTTGCCTACCTACCTTCCTGAGGCTCCTTTCACACATCCCAGGCTCCTGTTCAAATGGGACTGCTATGCACAGGGCTTTTAGTGGGGAAAGTTTGGTACAATTTCCTTCTCAACCCTTGCCCCTATTAACAGGTTAAATGCTGCTGTGAGGAAGAAACTCTCTCTCTTGAAGCATTCCAGCTGCAGTCTCACCACAGGACAGTGGAATGGATGTGACTGACATCATCTGTGCTGCCCTCAGAGGCCCATCACTGGACAACATTGCCTGGGTGCAGATAGCCTCTCTTGAGAGCACTACCAAGTAAGCAGGAAAGGTCCTGCCTATACTCTCTTCTGCACTTAATTTATGTTAATTTGTTTATAAATAAAATAATTGTTTGCTCCTTTCCTGGCACAGTGTGGATCTCTGCTCATTGATCACCTTAATGGGAAGGGGAGAGGGGTCGGAAGAAGGTCCCCCCCCCCCCCACATGCTTGCTGCCCTGGAGTTGAGAGGCTGTTCCTCTGACACAGATGTGACTGTGTATTTGTGATTTAATGAATGGGATTTCCGTGGCCTAAGCCATCTCTGTAATCTTTGCTAGTGCTCCTCTCTCAAAGTTGCAGCAGCTTGTCTGCCTCTGAGATCCCTGCATAAATTAGACTAATTTCTTGTAGCTGTGGAACACAATTGGTGCTTTTAGACAGACAGCAGCTCTGCTTCTGCCCATTTCACCCTTGGGCTAACTGGTCTGTGTAGAGGCCCACCAGATGTGCAAAATAGAGCAGAATGTGCCTGCTCGGAGGCAGCCCTGCCAGTGGCACTCCAGAAGATGCCAGATCACGCCACACAGAGAAAGCCAGCCAAACCTGTGGCAACAGCTGAATGAGATGCTGTCCATCTGTTGGGTGGACTCACGCTTCAGCTCCACACCAGCTGGCCATTACTCTGGTCAGCACCATGTAGTTGCAGCCACTAGCCTAGAGCATCAGGTGAGCAGTCGCAACACTATGGTGTGGGGGGAGGTGCCACTTGGGCAGCTCAGAGACACCTGCCAGTCCATCTAAAGTGGACCAAAGCAAAGCTGGAAGTGGATGGACATTGGTGTGCACCCCTTGAACAGCTCCAGGGACAGGCAGCCTCCATGTCTGTCTGTTTACACCCATTGTTGCACTATGTTCTTTCCATATCATGCCCACTGCTAACTGATGGGCTCAACATACTGGCATTATGTCTTGAGGCTTCTGTTTGGGCAAGGAGTAAAGGAAACATTAGCACTTAGCAGGGGTGCAAGTTCCATTAAAGTGGATAGGTCTCTTCCTATGCTAAATGCTGGCACTAGCCAACTAGAGAAGCACACCCTTAGTTTTGTCTTCCCATCATAGTTTCTTAGATGTGGCTGGCAGTGGCCAACAAAGAGAAGGCCACTGCTATTTCCTAGCCAAATGCCCACCCTCAATTGGGTTCCCCAGTAAGTTCTTCAGTCTGTAGATGTTCACATGTTGACAAAGGGTGGAAACATATTTTAGAGCAAGGGTCTGGCAGACAGAACCTCTGGGTTTTGTTCCAAGCATTACTGGTCTCTCATTCCCAGGAATGTAGCTCAAGTGTCCTAGTAACTTCAGTCCACAGTGCCTCTCTGCTACAATTTCAGTGCCCATTCCATTAATCCCACCTCCCCACATCCCTTTGCTGTGGGATGTCCGATTTAGATTGTAAAGTGACCAGCTTAGCCTTTAGGGAGAGATGAGGCCAGATGCATCTCACAGCCACAAGTGTATGGAACCTGCTGCCTACTGAGCTTAGAACCACATTGATGATGCTCTCTGACCTCACAAAGCAAAGCTCTTGTTTAAGGTCCCCTAGCAGGCAGAGAGAACTTTAGTTATGAGGTACCAGGGTCTCAAAAGCATTCAGTGAAACCTGGAGTTATTTGATCTTCTAGTGTGAACATCAGCTTCCGTTCATGACAGTAGTGGTTGTGACAAGGGGATGTGACCTCAGACTGCTAAAACTGTTCAGATATGGGAGATCTAATCTAGGATTACACCCCTGTTTGTTGTGGCTGGAATCTGCAAGGCAATAATCTGTGTTGTTGCTGTTGATAACTTGGGTCACAATGCACTATTAATTGTGCTGTTTGGTCTTCATAAGCTTGCTAAGCTAAGTGTCTCTTTAAGCTGTATTGCAAGAGGGAGGTGTAGGAGGATCATTAGTACTTAGCACAGGTAGAAGACCAATCCATTTTGATGGGACCTGCACCCCTGCTAAATGCTGACAGTAGCTAACTTGAAAATCACATCCTTAGTTTTGCCATCCCATCTTAGTTTCTTGCTTGTGACCTGCCAGGGGCAATAGCTAGGGCAGAGTAGGCAATTCCTTTCCAATCACTTTCCATCGGGTTCCCTAGTAAGTAGTGGTTCTTCAACGTCCCAGATGTTCACATGTTGACATAGGGTAGAAATTTTATAGAGCAGAGGTCAGGCAGTCAAAACCTCTGGTTTTGTTCCAAGCATTATTGGTCACAGACCTTGAGCACATCACTCCCCCATGCTCTGACCTGGTCCCTGATACCTTTACTATCATGAGGGACAGGACAGGGGCAACAGAATGAGGAGCCAGGGCGCAATATAGAGGGTATCAGTAGAAGCTGAATCCTGATCCCCTCACTCACCTCCCAGAAGCCAGACTCCTGCTGCCTCAGAGTCATACTACGTGAGTTGAATATTGATCCCACCAGGACTAGTGAGTTGTCTATGGAGCACTGGTCTATACTGAGTGGGGAAAGGCTCTTGCATTGAGCTTGCCTTGCAGACCCAATCAATGCAATTCTGTTTCTACAGCATAGATCCCACAGCAACCCCAAGAAGTCCCCCCCCCGTCTTGCTCCTGTTTGGAAGGCCCACACTGGCCCCTTCATTGGTCATCTTCAGCCTGTGGTAGAGCCACTCACCTACCCAGCAATGGTCCAGAAAAGCAGGGAGCAGAATCCCCTCACCAACCCTTATCCCCTACCTTAAGAAAAGTCTGTTACCCATTATGCTCTTGGGGCTAAATTCAAGTTTCTCCTTTATCCCTGGGTTGTTGCCTGCAGGATAGAACAGTGGGGAAAGATCCCCAATGTAACCAATTCCTTAGGCAACACTCCAGGTTCTGTCCTTGCCTGTAGAAGTGTACTGGCAGCGAGCATCCATTTTGCAAATGTACTGAGGAAATGAAGATGTTTAGTCAGATAGGAACAACAATCTGGATTTAATATATCCAAAAGCTGTGCCAAACCAAGGACGAATGAGAGATTCCTGCAAGAACCATTTGGACTGGATCAGTTCTATATACTCAGGCCCCTGATATAGCAAGCGAGCCCTTGACAATGGCTGGTGTGCCAGAGTTGGCAGCAAAGAAAAGTGTGGCAGAGGCAACTGTAGAGGAAGCTTTCCCTGAGCAAACTCATTCCTACACACTATATATTGGGAACCTAAACCCCAAGTACTCACGGGAGGTTCTCTGTAGCATGCTGAAGGACATCCTGGGCACAGCCAGTATTCACCTCCAGCGACATGATATTGAGGTGGTGAGGACACCCAGGCAGGCCTATGCATTTGTGCAAGTGGCTACCGAGATGAGCCTTGAGTGTGTCCTGAAGCAGCTGCTGGTTACCTCTGATGCTGAACAAGACATCGTGAAGGAGCTTGTCATAAAGGGGAAACGCCTGGTGGTGGGCAAAGGCAAAAGACCCTCATCTGGCACCAAGAACTACAAAGAGGTAGGGACACCAGCAAACAGAGCTGCAGCTACAGGGCTTCTCTTCCCTACAGCAGGGGCTTGAATACTTGGAGAAGTGTAATAAGTTTGTTAATTTGAGGTAATATTGCCAAGAAGACAATCAATAATAAAAAACTTTCAATTTACAAGGAGAGTTAAGGCTCACGCAAATTCAATCATGCACTAAAAAGCATGCAAATTCAAACTTAAGGCTCACAACTTAACTTGCGCACTGTGTAAACTGTAAAGAAAGACATTGTACAGTCTCACGTATTGTGCTTGATTCCAACTTAGGCTCCATGTAACCACACTTTGTATTGCTCTTTCAGTCCCAATCCTCTTACTCAGCAGGTTGGGAGCAACAGTGAAGCTGGGGAATAGAGGGGGTGGGGGAGCAGCATCAGAGCTGAGGGTCAGCTCAGAGAGCAGGGGCTGCAGGTGGTAATAGAGGTGCAGTGGGACAGGTGGGGGGAGGTCATGGCTGGAAAGTCAGGGGCTGCAGGTGAGAGTTGAAGGCTAGCAGCTGCAAGACAGTTTTGATGACTGTGGTTGGGGACTGAGGGCCAGTGGAATAACTGGACAAGCTGTGGGTGCGGATTGAGCAGTAGTAGGACAGCTGCAGGGAGTGGGGGGGGGGGCAGATTGAGGGCTAGCGGGAGAGGGCCTTTGAGAGCAGGGGCTACCTTTTAAGTCAGTTGAGAGTGCTGTCTTTAAGGTACAAAGTGGCCTTCAAGCTCAGTCAATAAGGGGATGCTGAGAGCCAATTGGTGTGCCTGGCCACAATTAAGGAATTCCTTTCCCTTAGCAGTCCATGTAAGCCTGGGCCTACTCATCTTCCGGAGGCACTGTAAGATTCTTTTGGTTGATGGTGTGTTTTGGCAGGCATGGTTAGGGGTTGGGGGAGTTATGGGTTGGGGGGTTTTTGTTTTGTTTTTTAAACTTGCCTTTAAGTTATTTCACTATTTGGTTTTATTTTGTGGGTTTGAAATTATCTTCCCTGTCAGCGTAGTGGCAAGGGCGGCATTAAAATGCAAGTTCTAAAGTATTTATTGTCAAAGTTTATTGTGCAATAGGGAATTGAGGGGCAGTGGCAGAGGTGGACAATGTTTTTAAGAGGGAATAATTGAGTGAAGTGTCCCACGTTGGGGAGCTCCCCCTGGCCTGACCCCTTCTCATGCTGCCCCCGCATCTCATCCTCCTCTTCCTCACTGTGGCAAAGTTTTTGAGTTTACGGATGTTGGTGGGTTTGATGCTCATTATGCTGGCTCGGTTCTGCTTGTCTTCCTCAGTGGGACAGGAAAGACACCAGGTAATCCCGTGACCACTCAGCCTCTCTATTTCCCAACCTCAGTGTTATTCCCTGGCATGACCCTTTCTCCTGCTACTCCATTTCTCATCCTCTTTCTCTTTCCTGTTGCTAAAATGTTTTTCAGGTTGCAGATGTTGGTGGATTTGACAGTTGCCATGCTGGATAGACTGTACTTGTGTTCCTCACTGCAATAGTAGGACGGGAGTGCCCTTTCACCCTCTCCATTCTTCAGCTTCACTGTTGCCCCCAACCTGCCGAGGAAGAGGACTGGGACTGAAAGAGTAATGGAAAGTGTAGGGGCATGGAACCTAAGGGTGATTTTATGCTAAAATCCTTTATCCTAAGGGTGATATACCCATGTATGGCCCCCCACTGTCCACGTGTCCAACCACTCATTTGAAGCTGGTGCCTGGGGAGGCACACTCGCATGGCTACTCATGGCCATGCACGGAGCGCTCCTGAAAAATCTAGAGTGTCCTGTGCAGGCCAGGGTGGCTGCCTCCATGGGTAGGCAGCCATGTCGGGAAATGCCCATGTGAAGCCTTCCCCATGCACTTCCCATGTGTGGGTGCCCTTCTGCTTCCCCATACACCGATCACGGACACACACACCCATCGCTCTCATTTTAAAACACCCTAAGTTGGAATTGAGCAGAATATTATTGTCCCTCTGACATGATCAGGGGATCTGGCATGACTGTACAATGTCTTTACTGCTTACATAGTGCACAAGTTAAGGCGTGAGCTTTAACTTTGAATTTCCATGCTTTTTATTGCATGACTCAATTTGCATGAGCCTTAACTCTCCTTCTAAACTGAACTTTTTTTTTTATTGTGGAATTTCCTGTTTTTTAAGAGAATATTGAATAAATAGTTAATAATCTGCATTTTGGAAACCTAACTACTTGTATGCAGAACCTATTTTGCCTTGATTTTCACACAGTGCAAAAGATTACATTTTTAATAGTCGAGTTCCTTAATTATTACAAGACTTTAATGTTCATATCTGCATTATAAATTAAATCATTGTTTTTAACATGTAATTTCTTAAATGTGGACATTTAGAAAAAGTAACTCTTCGGTGCCACTGATTGAAAGTCAGAGATACTGACACAGACTGTATGATCTTTCCATTAGGAACATTTTGTGGACTTTGGTTTGTTACCCATGGCATGCCATTGTCTTCTCCTTGGAGAGGCCTTATCTCTGAGAGCGTGCCTGGGGTGCATACTATCAGTCTCCCACCCCCAAGGCATCAGTCTCTGTAAGGAAATGCAGTACTGTCAGACACACCAGAGGCAAAGCTTTGCATGTGTCATCATGACAGGACTACTTGGCTGGAGTTTGCTTTGTATGGTGTAAAAAGGTACCTTTTTGTTATTAGTGTCACAAGCAACAAGGTATAATTTTTAAACTATGGTTATGAATGTTACCAGTTTCACAGTTTGGCTTGTGGTCCATTAAAGCAAGGATAGGTCACATATGATACTCTGTGTGTGTGTGTGTGTGTGTGTGTGTGTGTGTGTGTGTGTGAGAGAGAGAGAGAGAGAGAGAGGAGTTCTGAAGTGTGTGTGAGTGAGAAAGCCATGTGAGAGAGACATATGTGTTTGTACATGTGTGAGTGATCTGATGTCTGTGTGTGTATCTGTGTGTGTGAGAGAGGTGTAATCTATTTAGGGTCATGCTAAATACATAAGAATTTGTAGCACTTACCTCAGCCTGGCAATTCAGTGTACAGTAAATCTTCCCCATGTAAGAAGAATGAGTTTCCCTGGACCCCAGCACCAGTACATGCAGGCAACTGGGGGCCACTGAAATGGACACTGGCTCTTCCCTGCCCCAGCATATCCCAGGCTGGGGTGGTCTGGACCAGGCAATCATGTTTAAACATTTCCCAGCTAAAGTCAAAGTAAATACTTGTAAGTTAAACCCATTGATTTACCTTGGCGAGAGGTCCCACAAAGCATCCCTGGCTGAGGGAGGCGCTGCTCCCAGCAGCAAGGTTTCTGGGGCAGGGAAGACTGCCATACTCTCCACTCCCTGGTGCTGAGGTGGATCCCATTGGCCACCACTGGCCCGGGTCAGGATGCACTCACTGCGCTGCCACCATGAAGTTTGTGGCTGATCCTCCTCACCAGCATGATGTGGCAGTGCTGCTTCTTCCTGCCACCACCTCCTCCCTCCACAGTCATCATGTTCTCCTCTCCTTCCTAGGCTGGGGTTGCTGGAGGCTTTGACTCAGGGCCCATTTCCCTTCCATCCTGAACAAGGTTCCCCGCTCCAGTGCACCCTGGTCCAGGATGCGCTGGAGCAGGGAAGAGCCAGTGCCCGTTTCAATGACCCCCAGTCACCTGGATGTAGTACAGACATTTTAAAGTGCACCAGAATGAATGCAGGTGGTGATGGGGGAAAAAACACATATTCTTTCTTCAGAGTCAGATTTACTTATTTATGCAGAATTTTAACAAGTCAAGATACTGCATTTTCTCCCTCTCTTCTAAGCCAGCTTATGGGAAATATTTTGCAAGTGACCCATGTTGCTCATCCAATAATGATGATACAATTATTAGGGATTGTATAAAATCACCATGGGGGGTGGATTATTTCTTATCTGACTACTGCAGAGGCTGTGCAACTTCTTCTGAAGCATGCACTGGTGGGTCTGATCCAGTACAGGACTCTGGGCTAGGTGGGTCTGATCCAGTACAAGAGTTCCTAGTCTCCTTAGGCAGGAGACAAGCAGAAATTGTAGATATAAGGGAAAAATCTACTCTGGTATGAACCTGTAGCTCCTGTTAACATCTGTAAAGATACAGTAGCTGGACAGGCAACATAAATGTATTTAAATAAATTATTTTAAAAATGTATAATAATACATATGATGATGATGATGATGATATTATTCAGCCAGCAGTAATATAATTATGGCTTTTTCCTGTGATTTGTTAGAAGTGTGCTCGTTGCAGCTTCTGAGCATGTGTGCATATTTGAAAAATAAAATAAAATTGACACAAGCTCAATGTTTTTTTTTTTGTTGTTTTTTTTTACAAAAAACACCACATGCTTTAATATTATGAGTTCTTTTCTGTTGAATAGTTGGTACTATGACTGGAGTAGTGGACACCTCCTGACAGGTGAACAATCTAATCTCTCTCACCTACTTGAAAGGAAAAGTCCTGGAAACAAAGGGTATTTTCAGACGTGACGAGATCACGCTCAACCATGGTGGATTCCCACTGGGCAAGAAAGGTCTCGTCACGTCTGAAGGGGGAACGGAAGTTCCCCCCCAGATGTTCACCCGCGTCAATCACGGCGGGGAATCACATTCACCATGCAATCGGCTGACCTAGCAGGGCCGACCCCGATCATGTGGTGAATGTGATTCCCCGCCGCGATGAAGGGGTCCGTCCCATCTGGATGGCTACCACAGCCCGGAATCCGTGGCAGGATTCTGAACCATGGTAAATTTGGGTGGGCGCTGCGGCTGCATTGGCTGCATTGGTCTCCCAAGAGGGCGAGCAGTGAGGGAGCATGGGGGGGTGGGGCCATGAGGCTGCACATTGTGCCGTGAGGCCCCGCCCCCCTCCCCGATTCCCTGCCAGGATCAGCTGGCACATCTGTGTGTGATTCCGGCGGGGAATGTCCATGGTGATTCCATGCTGGGGTGATTAGCGCCCCGTCATGTCTGAAATCACCCAAACACTGTTTAATTGAGGGGCAACAAAGAAAGAGAATCCCCATCCCCCCAGAAGTTCAACCCCACACTGTATACGTGTGGTTAATCTTTGCAGATTGTGTTTCTGCATGAAACCATAAAAAAACTAGAAGCCAACCACAAACTAATTAATGTATTTTCAGTGCCTAGAATAGCAGCAACACACAAAGTGAAGAAATCAGAAGCATCCATGTGACTGCAGGCTCTTATGGTTGAATTTGGCAGGATCACATCCCCACTTTCCCTCTGTTCTCATTTACTGCTCACTTCCTCGTACTGAGTCTCAAGGTGCAGGAGGTGGACTGCAGTGCTGTGGATGCTGCCTGAATGGTGAAAGCTGGTGGAACAAGCAGCAGTGCAGAGGTCAGTCCACTAGGGGGAGACAGCAGAGATTTGCAGGCAGGAGAGTGGAGATGGTACCTAGTTCCTTCCCAGAGAGGGGCGTGGGGCAGGGTACAGATGTGTTACAGCAAATGAGAGCAGTGGCTATAGTGGGAGACAGTGAGCTTGCTCAGCCCTTAACAGAGCTGCAGCTGGTACACCTGGTTCCTGATTTTTCTCAATAAAATATGCTCCCTTTTTTACTTTGATCTAGTTGCACCATGTCCTCTGCAACTCCTTCCCTGAAATAGACCCCTCATCCCACATTTTAAATGGGTGTGGAAAACTCTCAGCCACTGAAGGCAAGAGAAGGGCAGGTGGCTTCAGTTGCTGCTACTGACCATGCTCAGATAAAAGGAGCATGGTCAGTGCTACCAAGGTATGATCTCATGGGAAACAAAGTTTCATGCAAGCCAGGCAGGGGGAGGTACGGCAACCTGAGGTGGGTGTGGGGCAGGGTACAGGGTAGGGTCAGGCAGTGAGTATAGTCTGCGCTGTCAGGACAGTGTCAGTCTGATGAAGATTGGCATGCAGGGAGCCAAGCCATGCCACAATTCACAGGCAGGCCAGATTTAGGAATTGTTCACTCCAAGGTCCTTCTCAGGTTGCTGCTCCCCTGCCCCCAGCAAAAAACCCCTCCTCCTCCCATGCAAAACAAATGAGCAGGTGTACAAAATATGCAAGATATACAGAGTTGAACACAGACACAGCATAACGCAATGCACCAGGCAGTGGCCTGGTGTGTTGCAGGCCTCCCCTTACAGCCAGCCTATGCCACCAGTAGTGCAACCAGGCCATTCCCCACTAGGGGTAGTAGACCATTCCCTCTGGGCCTTAGACCCCAATACCTAAGTGTACTCTATGTAGCCTTGCAACTTGCATGATGGGTGGGGAGGCACTAATACTCAGAGTTGATTCAGCCTGGGATTTCCCTCTCTGAAGTTCAAACCTTCTCAAGCCCTACTGAAACAGTAACTATCTAGCCACACTGAAGGGGCAGGGAATGAGTGGAGCATCTGTCTGGAATCCATTCCCCCAGGACAGCTGCCAGACAGACCTACTCAGCTGTAGTGTCTGTAGAGCAGAAGCAAATCAAGCATCTTTGCCAGCCTTATCACTCCCTGAAGGGCAAAATGTTTGGTGAAGGAAGACATTCCAGGACTTTCAGTATGACCTTCAGAAATTGATTTCAAAACTTATGATGAAAGGATCAGAGATAGGGGGGCAGATACAAGGATGTACCCGAGTCCCGAATTCCTCTTAAGAAGCCTGTCTCCACCAAGCTTAGGAGCTTAGGGTTTCTGCTCTAGCAGTGCAAACACCTGTGACCTTCTTCACCTACTCATGCCCCTCCTCTCAAACACCCTGGTACAGAAAATCAGTGGGGAACTAATTCTCATACTCGGAGGGAGTTATCCCTGGACCCTGACGGCCACTCTGTCGATGTGCTGGTACAGCATTGGAACATCTTGCTGGGGGCAGCCATCGATAGGGTGGCTCCGAGATGTCCCCTGCCCCCATCTCATCGCTGCGGAGCCCCTTGGTTTACTGAGGAACTGTGGGGTATGAAGCGGGTAGGCAGGAGACTAGATAGATAGATATTTTATTTCCAGCACTAGCTTATCGCCATAGCCAATAAAAATATAAAGGACATTTTACAAAATACAAATACAAAGAAATTCACAGCACCACAATACCAATCAACTCAACCAATCAAAAACATTATATAGACTACTGCCGAGCCAATGGGTAATTTAGCCAACAACTTTTATCACATCTGTAACAAAACTAAAATTACCATCTAATATCAGCAACTTTCCCAATACTGCTTGGCTAATATAACATAGGATGCGATCGCCCTCATTTCCTGCATTGCGCTGGTAGTTAGCATCCCTAAGATTTTCCTCTCATCTGAGAGGAACTCTTTTTTAGCCCATAGAGGCCTAAGTCAAACTTCCCTTAAATTCTCATGGAACGTACAGTAGAGCAGAAAGTGCCTTAGATCATCCACACCTCCTTCCTCACACGCACAAACCCGAAGAGCATAGGGAATATTGGAAAATCGCCCACGGAGCACAGCTGAGTTAAACAACTGAAAGTGTAGTCTCATAAAGGACCTGTGTTGGGTGGGATTGTCCAATTTGTCTAGATATTTCTCAAAGGCATGCTGTAATTTAATTTTGGGGAGGAAAGGTGTCACCCTTCATTATGCCAAATATGCCATATCCTCCTGCTTAGATATGTCCTGCAGGCAGACATCAATCATATTTCTCTGCTGGATCATACTCCCAGAAGCAGGAAAAAGACTAACCTGCATTTTGCAGATCTGCCAGGATCTGCCTCGTCCAACCATAACTTTGAGGCCCCAGGTCTAAAATTGGTGCCAAAAGGAAGGAAGATCCGGGGCCACCTGGGCCTTCACTGGGAGGGAATTCCACAGCCATGGAGTGGCCACCAAGAACGCCTTCTCCATAAGTACTCGGGGGACCTTGAGAAGGGCGCTTCCGAATGAATTTACTGAATTTTTGTTTTAGATCCCACTGTAATCACCATATTTGATATTTACTCTTGAGCTTCTTCATAAAGGGTCATATCCTTCTACTGTGGTGATTACTCCTCCATAGATTTATGCAAACCTTGGTCTCTATTGTACTGTTTGGTGTTTTTGAATTACTTTGTTTCAAGCACGTGGCTCCCCACACTCAGAAAAAATAAAGGCCACAGCCACCTCTATATATTTCTATTAATTTCAGAAAGATAGAGGCCACAGCCCTCTCTTTATATTTCTATTAACTTCAGAAAGACAAATGTCACAACCTCCTTATTTTTAAGTTCTCAACTTCATACTGCTAAAGGTCACACCCTCCTTGTTTTTACTCCTTTAACACCAGGGATATATAGGTCTCAACCTCTCAGCTATCCATCATCCCGTTATGTGCCACCATTTTGAGTTACAAGTGGATGATTTCAGATGTTATGGGTGCCCGATTCACCACAGTGGATTCCCAGCGGTGGCAAACTGGCTAACCACCCCCCGTGGGCAAGAGAGGCCCCAAACAGACGTGATGGGAGTGGGACCACGACAGGGAATCGCACTGGCAGACCATGGCCCGGGGCAGTGCAACAGACGTTACGCCGATCCTGGGCCATGGTCAAAGCACCCAGAAGGTTCTGGGCCAGCTTGTCCAGCTGCTGCTGCTGCTACTATCCCTCCACCGCCTCCATGTGCAGCACGACCACTGCCGCCTCCGCCTGCACCGCCACCGCCGCCTCCTCCTCCTCCTCCTCCTGCCTTGCTCTCTCGCCCTCCACTCTCCTCTCCCTTCCACCTTGCTCCATCCGGCCCATTCTCCCTGCTGCTGTGTGCCCTTTAAATCTCCCTCCCTGGCCTGTGTTGTTGCTCATTGCCTGGCAGCGATGCTGCGCGCTTTGTCCCTGGCTGGGAATCATGTTGCTTGATTCCAGCTGCTGGTTGCCATTCAGTTGTTACTTTTTTTTGTTTCCCGGTGGGAATCGCTTTGACCACGCTTTCGGAGATGGTCCGGGCCGGAGCTCCGGAAGCGTGGTTATTTTTGACCCCTGGTGGGGATATGCATGCCAATGTTTAGCCATGCTTATTTTAATTAGATTCCTTGCATAGTAGAATCCACAGTACAACATAGCCGAACAGGCAACTTTTTTCCCACCCATAGTTGCATGTCCTGTGCCCATTTTGTCAGCAAGTGGTGTTCCCTTTATCCTAGGATGTCTTCCACAACATTCTGCTAGGTCAGCTTCATCTGTTGTTGGACCCGGTTGCTGTTTGCAGATCTCTCAGTGATGGATCTGATTACAAGAAGAACTCAAGCTGCTCTGGCTTAAAAAAAAAAATGTCTTCTCCCCTCATATATTAGGGAGAGCTTGGCTGGGTGTTCAGTTCTTGGTTTAAGCCCTTGCTTAAACCAAATATATAGGGGGTCCCATATACTTGTGCCATAATTTACGTTGGTTCTATGTTCTAGCTGCCATGTCATTAAAAAAAATTTTCACGCCTTGTTACTCCAGGTTATTTGAGGCTCTAGCAAGCTTCAGAATTTGTTCTTTTTCATGGAATTTGTAGAATCTCACAATGATGGCTCTAGGGAGTGCACCTACTGCTGGTTTTGCTCTTAAAGACCTGTGCACCATCTCAATTTCAGCCATGTGGAGATGAGTCTCCCCCGGGGAAAATGGTTGAAGCACAGTTTAAATAATTGTCCTACATTTTGTCCTTCTGCCCCTTCTTATATGTTCTCTAGGTCTGTACATTTGTCAGTCAGCTCCTATACTCCTTTGTTTAGTTGTTGTAACAGAGTCAATCTCAATCTCTCTCTGCTCTATATTTACCACCTGCTCTTCAGTATTATCGATGCGGCTTGCCAAATTTTCAACTTTATTATTTTCTGAATTTGAGGTGGTATGCACCTTTCTAAACTCAAGCATCATTTGCTTTGTGTTACCTCACTCTCACTGTCATCTCTTTCTCGCAGCAATGCATTTGCCATGCTCACTGCCATTGCTGCTGTTTCCACCAGAGCGGTCTCCTGGGTCTTTTGAGACCTGCTGTAATAATTATGCAGAGTTTGCTTGTGAGCATTGTCAATCTTCTTGATTTTTCTAGGATTGCCCATATAGTATTTTGGCAACTATAATCAACTGATTTAGGTGCCGAATTTTGAGGCTTTAATCAGTTGCAGGAGCCTGCCTCAGACACATCTTACTCCACACGCATGCGCAGACGCCCCTCCGACTTCATCTCTGATAGCTACATTGAAACTCCATCAAAGAATGAGAAAGGCTGAGGGTGTCTGTATCAAACCCCCTAGAATTAGTGATCATTGATTGTGACACAGCTGTTCCTATCCAGTTTCAGAGATTTTGGTCATCCTCTAAGAACAAGGAGATGATGCAGGCAGCTGCAAAACTGTTTCCCCTGGACAGGGCAGAAATGGTTGGCATCAAAACAATCCTCAATGGATGCATTACTGACAAGGATGGGGTGGTGGTTGCTTTGGAAATTGTTGGGACTATTCAGAAAACTCGTGAAGACCTACAAAGCTCCCTAGAAGAGGCCAATGTATGAATAGTCCAGTTAGGTGCTGTGGTAGGACAACTGGCAGTCATTTTGGGAAATGGTGTCAGCAGACCCACTCATGATGTCTACCCAAGTTTTTTTAATTTCCACAAATGTTTTCTACCTCATACAGGTGAAAATTGCTGTCAATAATGAAATTCCTACTGAGGTCTGCTACAGGGACTGTATTATAGTGTCGCAACTTGGTCCTCGTTTTTCCTCAGAATTTACCGAGGACAGGGCTATTTGGCCTCAGTTTGTCAGGTATCAAATTTCTGAGGACTTGCCTCAAAAATTTGGTACTCAGCCAAACTTTGGCCAAGTGTAGGGAGGGCAGGCAGAGGGCAGCAGGTGGAGTGTAGCAGGGACCAGGGGAGGGAGTTAAAAGGTCAGCATGGGCCTAGGAAGGGGGAGACGTAGCAGGGGGCTGAGGGGTGGAGTACTTAAAGGGGTGGGGCCATAGTGGGTTAGGGGGTCAGGGGTAGTGTAGTTGCCCTCCAGGGTAGGTCCTCTGACACATGGCCTCTTCCCAGACTGGCAAGTTAAAAGAAAAACAACAACTGGGCATGCTCATTCTGAGCATTCTGAGTCTCTTCTGAGCATGCTAAGACCTTTCCAAACTGGCGCAGGCAAAGGCTAAACTTCCCCTTCCCCTGAGCTCCTGGAGGAAGTTCTCTGTAACTTAAATTCATGTCAGGTGTGGGAGCTGACTTGACTTATGGAGGTGGAGGCATGTTGGGGAGCCTCCAGGAGCCTCCTCCGTGCAGAATATGCTCAGGAAGACGGAGCCAGTGGAGAGAGGAGAGGCTGCACATGGTCAAAGCGATGGGCTCAGTGGATGATCCTGGCAGCAGAGTTTTGAAGAGAGATAAGGGAAGAAAGGTGAGATCGAGGAAGGCCAGCAAGGAGGAGGCTACAATAGTTGAGGAGTGAGATGACTAGGGCATGGATGAGAGTTTTGGCAGAGGAGACAGACAGAAAAGGGCAGATCTTAGCAATGTTGTGCAGGGAGAAGCGGCAGGATTTGGCCACAGAGTCAGTATAGGGTTTGAAGGTAAGGTGCAAGTCAAAGATGAAGCCCAAGCTACGGGCTTGGGGGACAGGGAGGATGGAGACCCCATCAGTGGCAATTGACAGGGAAGAGGGAGAGGAAGGATTTGGAGGGAAGATCAGGAGTTCAGTTTTCGCCATGTTCAGTTTGAGTTGGTGTTGAGACATCCAGGCAGAGATATCAGAGAGACAGTTGGTGAGACAAGCTTGAACAGAGGGGGAGAGGGATGGAGTGGAGAGATAGAGTTGAGTGTCGTCAGCGTAAACAAATTTCCATTTCTAATGGCAGTATCCTAGTTTCTGTTCTTAGCATGCATGCAGAAGTACTTTTATGTACACCCAAAACAATTCTTACGAAGTTTATTTTGAAGAACATCTAGTTCTGTTTTGGCATAGCTACCCTATATCTTGGCTCCATAAAAAGCTTGTGGATATATCGTATGTTGTAATAGTTTAAATGCCGGGGTTAAAAATCTGCCACCTGTTGATCTCCAAAACTTAATAATTCCATTTACAGATTGCCCCAGTTTTAACTTCAGCATGTTTAAATGTTTTTGCCAGTTTCTTTGTATAAGCCCTAGATATTTAAATGACTTGACTTGCTCCAAAGTTACATCATCTAGTGACCATATTTTTGGAATCCATCTTTTAGCAACTACCATTACTTTTGATTTTTCATAATTAATTGTTAAATGGTTTCTTTTACAATAAACCCCTAAAGCTGTTTGCAGCCTTCTCATTCCTACCTCCGTTGAGGATACCACCACCTTATCGTCAGCATACAATAAGATGGACAGTTTTCTTTTTTGAACGGATACTGAATGGAAAACATCACCTTGTAACCCTGAAACAATGCCATTGTAATTAAATAATATAAAATATGAGTGTCTCTAAGTCCTCTCAAGAAAATTAACTTCCTACCCTTCCACTATTGAGTGATCTACTGTTTACTTGAAAAGTTCTCTTTTCACATGGGAGAAATGACAATTTGCATCCAGAGAGACACATGCAAAGCTGATTTTCCATTTATATAATCACTGGAGTGGATAAGCAGGGAATGCCATTCAGGTTTCCATACTGTTGGCATATTGCTGTGGAGGCTGGGCTCTTCATCCACTTCATCAGCTTTGGCAGTGGAAAAGAAGCCCATTTCTGCCTGGCAAATCCATGTGGAAAGGACCAGGGCTTGCACAAAACAGATCACACTCAGCTCAACAACAGATTTTTCTCCCACCCCTCTTCTTGTGGGGAGACTGGGTGATGCATGTGTGTGGGTGTGTATGTCCTTCCTGCCGCTGTGAACAGGGCCAGATTTAGGGAAAGTCCCTTAAGGCCCAGGCAGCATTTTCTGGAGGGGGTGGCAACACACCACCCCTGTCCAGCCGACCTGCTCTCCCCCCCCCGCCCCTGGCTTCTTCTCCCCAATAAGTTTTTCTGCCTCACCTCCCTGGCTCTGGTCCCATCCCTCACCTGTCTGCCTGCTAGTAGTGCAGCAGCAGGACACCCAATCTGGGAGAGAAAGCTGTTTGTTTACAAACAACTCTTCCCCATGTGAATGATAAGAAGGTTGTTCTCTTGTAAAGAAGGTTCTTTGAGATGGCTCCCAACATTCTCACAACCGGGTTGTGCATGGCATGCTCGTCATATTCAAACAATAGACCACATGATGGTCTCAAGCTCTTCTAGTATAAAAAGCACTCTTCCCCCTAACAGTTTCTTTCAACCCTTTCTAGGAATATAAAAAAATTCCATGCGGGGCTGGAGGGTGGGTGTTGTGAGAATGTTAGTAGCCATCTCGAAGAACCTTGTTTACAAGGCAGCAACCTTCTGTTCTTTGAGTGGCTCCTCACAGGCCATTTTTACACGGCTCTGCCAGGTGGGGTGGGGATGGGGGTCTGTGAGCAGGACGTGCACATGGCTGCACACACATCCCCACTCATCCTGACTCAACTGCACCCAAAGTACATGTTTGCTCTGTAGAGATGAGGACGGACCTCTTAGCACTAGGTAGATGGCCTGAAGCTCCAACCAGTTTATATGGTGTTTGTGCTCCCACAGTAGTCACTTGTACCGAACTGTGTTGCGCGTGGGCTCCTCACCCTAGTAGACTCACATCTATTGTGAATGAGACCCTGTCCAGGTCTGACAATGGGTCTCCCTTTTTGAATCTGCATTCATCCATCCACCAGTGGAGGGACTGTTTGAGCTGAGCAGGAACCTAGATCCAAGGGTTCCTGTTATCTGCGATGTCATCCTGCCGGGGAGTGAAGGGGTCTGGCATGATGTCTTGCCCATTGCAAGGTTCCTGCACAGGAAATCATGAGGCCCAGGACGTTGGTCAGTGATTTGAGCTGGACCCTGCACTGTTGAGAGATTTGAGGGGCCAAGGATCTCCACTTCTCTTGGCTCTGTGCAGTGAGGAATACTCTGAACTCCTTGGTGTTAAGGATAGCCCCCAGGTGCTCGAGAGATTGAGATGGGATGAGGCGGCTCTGTGCCAGGTTGATGAAGAAGCCATGGTCCTGGAGATATTGTACTGTTCTGTGGCCATCCGCCTGGGCTCTGGCCTAGGATGGCGACCTGATAAGGATGTCGTCGAGGTACAGGTGGAGTCTGATCCTTTCTCATCAAAGATTGGTGATGAGTGGGATCAGTGCCTTGGTGAAAGTCCTCGGGGAGGTGGCAAGTTTGAAAGGCAGTGCCATGTACTATCAATGTTGTATGTGAACCTGACTAAAACAACAAGGGAAAAAAAGCAGCCACTAGTGGCAAAAAACACAAAAAACAAGACTACTTGTACAAAATGACAATTTACTATTACAGGTAAATAAAACACAGTAATGAATATAAAATAAACAAATACAATCCCATAGAATCAACCAAAACAACCCTATGCGTTTCTGGCCCAAATGGCCCTTCTTCAGGGGTATAACACAATCTGTAATAATAAAGAAATGCACCTAAGACAGACTACATATATATTAGCATAGCAATAAATGAAGAATAAATAACGTAGCTATCTTATGATGCTTTTCAGACTAGACTCAATGTTTTTCATTTCATACGGAAACGTAAGCTGAAATTCCTTTTTCAGAATGTTAATTGTAATCATGGGGCCTAGTCACCTTTTCGGTCCAAGAGTTATTTCTCTGCCTCTAATGTACATTGTCCTAAGATTGATGTTTTTGAAAAATTATTACTCTCGGATGTGTCTCAGATTGAATCCCAGCAAACAAGAAAATTGTGCAATTTCTCCAGGGAAGAGTTTGAGGCTCTCTCTAGGCTTTCTAGAGATAGCCGTAATGTCATCAAGTCAGCTGATAAGGGCGGAGCTATAGTCATACTTAATAAATTTGATTATATTAATGAAGTGACCAGACATCTCAATGATGTTTCTTTTTATAAGAAGTGCCCTTATGATCCTACTACAGAATTGCAAAAAATCATCAGAAATGCTCTGTATGAGGGTTTGAGTATGGGATACATCTCTGAATCAGAATTTGATTCTTTGTATAAAGAGAAACCTAGGAGACCACTTTTTTTATATATTACCCAAGACATAAGGGCCTCTTCCCACCTTCGGGTAGGTCTATTGTCTCAGGCAATGATTCAGTATTAGAGCCACTTTCTAAATATGTCAATTTTAATTTTAAACCTTTTGTTATTCAGATGCGATCATATATTAAGGACACCACAGATTTGTTGAACAAATTGGATACGATTTGTGTATTTTGTTTACACTGGATGTTTCCTCTTTATATACTAGTATACCTCAAAGAGCTGCTTTGAATGTTCTTCAGGGCTTGTTAGACATGTGAGAAGATGGGTACTTTCAGACGATACGGGGCCCTTTGGCCCCGTACCGGAAGCAACGTCTTCGTTCCCCGCCGGGGTCACCCCTGCACGGCCCAACAGACGTGCCGGGGGGATCCCAGTGGGGAAAGTGGGAGGGGCCGGGGCCGCGCGGCGCAACGTGCGGCCGCACGGCCCCGCCCCCTCCACGCACCCCGCCGCCCGCCCTCCGAGGAGACGGGCGGGCGGCGGGGCCAATGCGGCCGCCGCGTCTGGCCGATCGTGCCACGGCCCGGGATCCCGCCGGGGATCCCGGGCCGTGGCACGCGGCCAGACGTTACTTTTTGTTGGCCACGGCCCGCGGTCCATTTGACCACGCTTCCCGGGACCTTCCCCCGGCTAGCCCGGGAAGCGTGGTTCAAATTGACCCCATGTGGCAATTGAGCGTGGCCAACATCTGGCGCACGCCGTGCAGACGTTCAGGGGCCTTTGGCCCCGCGGGGGGGTTGAGCGTGGTTCACTGTGGTTCAGCGTGATCTCGTCACGTCTGAAATCACCCGATGTTTTTTGCCCTCCCACTCATTTTATTTTGGAGCTAGCTGAGATAGCTATGTGCAAGAATTATTTTATGTTTGATACCCAATTTTATTGGCAAACTCGAGGAGTTGCTATGGGTTCTGCCATGGCACCAGAGATAGCTAACCTTTACATGGGAGAATCTGAGAATATATATACTTGGGCTAATACTAATCCTTTTTAATGAAAATGGATTCTTCAGTGGTGGCTCTATATAGATGATATTTTACTTATATAGAAGAGAGATACCACTTCTTTGGTGGTTTTTCTCCTATGGTTTAACTCGAGAGACTCCCATATTCAGTTTACTATGGATTTTAGCTCTGACAGAGTGCATTTTTTAGATGTGACCATTTTACATAAAGATACACATGGTTATACTGGTTTATATAGAAAATCAACAGATAAGAATTCATATTTACGTTATGATAGCTCCCATCCAGTTCATCTTCATAAGAATCTTCCATATGGTCAATTTCTTAGACTTAGGAGGAATTGTGCAGCAGAAGATGATTTTTTGCAAGAGTCAGATAGATTTGCAAACTCTTTTACACAGAGAGGTTACCCTCATAAGACTATCAAAGAGGGTTTTAAACGAGCACATAGAAGATCTAGGTTTGAATTATTGACCCCTAGATGAAAACAAGCTTTGGACAGGATTACCTTTAGTTTAACATACCATGGTGCCAGCTCCCACATTCGCCAGAGTGTTTTAAGACACTGGCATACATTAGATATTTTACCAATCTTTGATAATAGACCTTTATTTGCTTATAAAAGAACAAGGAATATTAAGGACTTTTTAGTCTGGGCAGATATTAATAAGATAGTGGATTTGTATCAAACAGCATTAGACAATGGAATGAGGGGACATGCTCCTTGTGGATGGGGCATTTGTTGTAAACAAACTTCGAGAATGTTTTCTTTTGTTAACCCCTCTAATTTAAAGAGTTTTTGGCTGAGGGATTTCACTACTTGTGCTTCTACATATGTAGTGTATGCTATTTTATGCCCATGTTCATTGCTGCATATAGGCAAGATCACCAGAAAATTGAAGATAAGGATCTGTGAACATAGAAGTAACATCAGGAACCACAGCACTTTTAGTGGGACATTTTCTTAGGGAGAATCATTCTGCAGAGGATTTTAATTTTGGGGCTATTGAGAAGGTGAACTCAGACACGAGAGATAGGGATTTGGTGCTTGCTCAAAGAGAGACTATGTGGATTTTCAGACTTAATACTGTTGAGCCTAGTGGACTCAATGAGGAATTGGACCTAGGTGCTTTTTTATAAGCCCTGCCATAGCCTCTCTCTCCTGCTAGTTAGCAGATATTAGTGTGACATCATGGATTTGTGTTTTAGTCTGTACAGATAGCCATTTAAATATTCATATAAGAATTGTCTTTGTTTTGTTGTATTTTCAGGCTATATTATGATGATACCATGGGTAATTTAGACGTGCCAGCCTCCCTTCTTGACACGGTGCGTGGTCAGTTCTTTGTCCCCCTCTGGAATCAAGCCAGCCAGTCAACAGACATGCCGTCCTGTTTCCGCTCTGGGATCGGGGAGGGGGAGGAGCTGCGCAGCGCAACGTGTGGCCGCACATGCTCCCCTGGCTACCCACCCTCCTGGAGATGGGCGGGCACAGTGGCCAATTTGGCCACTGCGTCTGATCCCGGCTCATGGCCAGGACCAAGCTCCGGCCTCGGCGGTGGTAATAGATGTTACCGGCTGCCGATTCCGAACCGTGGTCCAGGTAACCACCATTCCGGAGGGGAGGCCGGTCTCCCCTCTGGAACGGTGGTTAATTGGATTCCCGCCAGGTGTTCATTGTGGTGAACATCTGGCAAGAACCCCTTCAGACATTACGGGATCTCCTCCACCACAAGTGGGTCACTGTGGTAAAAGGAGGCCCATAACATCTGAAATTACCCCTATGTCTAGGTTGTTATATTTTAGATTAAGAAGTTCTAATGGAGAAGTGGAGGTATGGTTATAATTTGTTACTGTGGATCACTGGTAGGTCTTGGTTTGATTATTAGTGTTGGAGCTTGGGCAATTTTGATTTCAGGAGAGTAATTGTTATTTTTTCATTTACTCCTTGGAGACCAGCTCATAGCAGGAGTAGGTATGCAGGTGTTGCTCATTTGAGATGTCAAATTGGGGAGTTTATAAGGGACACCTGTTGTGGCGACTGATACTCTCCTGTTTGATTTTGTTAGTGGCCATTGAGCTGTAAAAGAGGTAGGTGCTATATACATTTTTTGTGCATTTGTAGAAGTCCCCTCCCCCCCAAAAAAAAGAAAAAAGGAAAAAAGGGGTTTTTTCTCTGTGTATGTGGTAGGTCAGGTATTCATTCTTGTTGTTGTTTTTATAGGATGAGGATAGTGTCATTTTCCAAGTTGCACTATTGAAGAAAATCTAAGGTGGATTTTGGAGGGTGTGTCTTTGAGAGAGACATCACTGTATTTCATCAGTAAAATGGTTGTTCTTCACCTATTTTTTTCTTCTTTTCATGTAAATAAGATAGCTATGCTATTTATTCTTCATTTGTTGCTATGCTAATATATATATGTCTGTCTTATGTGCATTTCTTTATTATTACAGATTTTTATATACCCCTGAAGAAGTGCCATTTGGACCCAAAACGCGTAGGGTTGTTTTGGTTAATTATATGGGATTGTATTTGTTTATTTTATATGCATTACTGTGTTTTATTTATCTGTAATAGTAAATTGTCATTTTGTATAAGTAGGCTTGTTTTTTGTGTTGTGTGGCATGTGAACCTGAGCCACAGTCTGTGTGATGGTAGAATGGGAATATGTAGGTAGGCTTCCTTGAGGTTGAGGGAGGTCAGCCACTTGTCCTTGGAAATTGCGAGACGAATGGATGGAAAAGTCTGCATCTTGAACTTCTGGACCCTTACAACTTGATTTACATTCTTGAGGTCCAGGACTGTGAGTCGCTCATCCAACTTTTTTGGGACCAGGAATAGTATGGAATAGAGTCAGGATCCTCTTTCTTCGGGAGGTACTGGCTGTATGGCTTGAATGGCGTGGGTTTTGTGAATTTCCTCCTGCATGGCTGAGTGTTTCACTGGATTGGGAGACACTGGAGAGACACAGAAGGAGGTTAGAGGTGAGTGGTAAAATTTGATGGAATACCCTCTCTGGATCATGTGAAGAATCCACTTGCCTGACGTTGCAACCTGTCATTGCTTTGCAAACATTTGCAACCTTCCCCCTAAGGCTTCAGGTTCCTGAGGAGTTTGAGGGTTGTAGTCATGTGTCGGGCTTAGGGTGAAGGGTGTCCCTGCGATGCTTGGGTGTTCGCCCTCCTGCTCCCTTCTGTCTATACCAGCAGGGCTTGTGTTTTTGGGAGTAGGATTTGAGTGTCATATGTTCTTTTGCTGTCACCTGCTGGTAAGTAGCGGGAACTGAAGCAACAAAAAGGCTTGTTAGAGATGTCCAGGCTCTGTAATGTTTGCTTCCTGGATTTATCAGAGGCATCGGCTAAAATCTCATCCAAGCAGATCCCCAAAAGCTTTTCTCCCTGGAAGCCCCCCCCCCCCCAGGGTGTTCTTAGCTGTATGCAAGTGGCTATTGTTGACGCAACCGGAATAATCTCATCCAAGCAGATCCCCAAAAGCTTTTCTCCCTGGAAAGCCCCCCCCCCCCAGGGTGTTCTTAGCTGTATGCAAGTGGCTATTGTTGACGCAACCGGAATGAGGCAAGGACAACAGTTATTGGGTTTAAACAGCCGCACTCTTTATTCAGATTGGAATTAGGCTGGTGGGGGTAATTGCTCTTAAGCAATTGGGTCAAGTACTAACGATAACGTAACAGATTAACTGTAATCACCAGGGGTGTGGTCTGGATGTGCCCTCCAGTGCCAGCCCCATTGCTTTACTCAAACGTCTCCCCTTTGGCCCTTGGCTTGTAGCCGTTGCCTCAGAGGACAGTGTCCTTTCCAGATGGGAGTAAGGATTTTGGGTGCCATAAGCTTGGGGACCATGCATGTCCCTGCCCGCCTTCGCAGCAGCACCCCTCCCAAGGATGCTAACCATGCCCTGCCTCTGTGCCAGGAGTTGCTTCCCCATCTTTTATGGAGATGACTCCAACAACTAATTATTTCCTACAAAAATATAACAGTACTGGACCCCTGCAAGAGTGCGAGAAGAACATGCCTACAACTAACACAACCCATCCCTGTTTCTCTAACTTCCTCCACTTTCAATTGGTCGAATTGGTAGAGACACTGCGAGGAAGTCAAAAAACGAGAAACCTCTCATGGCCAATATAGTGTTCTCATGAAAATTCCTTCCTGACCCCTGCTGGTGACTGGGAGGGAGGGTTGGGGGCTTGCTCCTCTGAACTCCGAGTCGGAATGAAGCTGGCTGAGGTGTGCTGGGTGAAGAGACCCCTCCCTTCAACAGGGAGGGGTCTCAGAGCCTGCACTCTTCTCCTATTGGTGCATGCCCCGTTGCTGGATCGCGCTTTTTCCCACCACGACCCGGGTACACCCTAGCAACTCTCCCTGCAGCAGCAGGAATGCACAGCCATCTCCTCCTTGCCCCATCTCCTCAGGGGAGTGCAACAAGGAGCCCTGATGGCTGCCATTACTGGCTGGCCAAGGGCTTTTCTCGGCGCATCCATAATGAGGCAAGAACAACAGTTATTGGATTTAAATGGCTGCACTCTTTATTCAGATTGGAATTAGGCTGGTGGGGGTAATTGCCTTTAAGCAATTGGGTCCAGTACTAATGATAACATAACAGATTAACTGTAATCACCAGGGGTGTGGCCTGGATGTGCCCTCCAGTGAGCATTTTATACACACGTTAAAGTTCTGGATTTTTCAATCTTCTGGGTTTACAGGTCCACAAGTAAGTTCTGGATTCATTTTTCACACACACACTGCCCTGAGGCAGTTCCTGGATGCATTTTTCACACATACACTGCTTTGAGGCAGCCTAAAGTAGCTTCAGCTGTAGATGTGACAGGCTGACATGGAAACCAAGTGACCACAGCTGCCTGGAGCAAAGCAGTTTAGCAGGAGAACGTTTTCCACACAAACGTTCTGGGAGATGTAATACGCAGAAGTTCAAAGATCTGGATGTTTGAGATCTGGGTGAGTGATTTAGACAAACAAAGTTCTGGATGTAACAGCAAACATCCAGGAAAAATGTGTGTAAAAACACCCTTTGCCAACCCCAATGCTTTTCTCAATGTCCCCACTTCAGCCCTTGGCTTGTGGTCGTGACCTCAGGAGACAGTGTTCTTTTTGGACGGGAGTAAGGATTTTGGATGCTGCAAGCTTGGGCATGTCCCTGCCCGCCTTCGTAACACCACCACCACCACCCCGGGGATGCTAACCCCGACGCTGGCCGTGCCCTGCCTCTGTGCCAGGTGTTGCTTCCCCGTCTCTTATGGAGATGAGTCCAACAACTCGTTATTTCCTACAAAAACATAACAACAATACTGGACCCCTGCTACTAAGGGACCGTCAATGTTTACATTGGACGGGACTGCCCCCCATGCCCAATTCCGCTTCTAACATCTCCATTAACTTGACCTTGAGCGTAGCAAGGTAACTATCATTTCCCTTTGGGGACAAGTGCACTTCCTCAGTGCGAAAAAGGTCGGGGTTCTGGTATGTGATTCCATGGTGGATCACCCTGTGGCCGTCCCTGTGGGTAACCCACTTCCTGATGTCCCTGTTGAGGTTGTGCCAGGCCTTGTCAACCTTCCTGGGGCATTTGAATTTATTCCCATATTAACCAGCCTACCAGGTCGGTCCAGACAATAACCACCCCGAGAAAAAGCTTGTTGATTTCCAGCAGATCAGATTTGATGTTCATAATCAGTCTGACCCCTTTTTTCTTCGGCAAATAATTCTCACTCAAGTAGATTTCAACCACATCCAGTGGAGGTCCGGCCACCTCGGCCTTGAGGGTAGGCAGCAACTGGTGCCACCTCACCCCACTGCGCCCCATCCATCTATTATGGCTAGGGCCGAGAGTCCCAGATGGGCTCCCCAGCGGGTCTGCTCGGCTACCTTCCTGGTCCAGCGCAACAAGCTGTGATGGATGATCCAAATTAGGTCCCTTGCGGGACCTGGGAGCACAGACAAAGAAGAGAAGGTTCTTGCAGGAGACTTCGCACGTACGTTTAGTAGGCCTGAGATCGCCAGCACCCTATGGCCCTAATGCCTTGCTCTGGGAGACTGGCTGCCGCCCCCGAAAATGCAATCCCTATTCTAAATGGGTGTGAACCATAATCCCGGGGCGTTGGGTGAGGCCGAGGTGACTGAAGGTGCTGTGCAGTATGGTGGAAAAACTGGTACCTAGTAAGGGGGTGCCAGTCGCATGGTGAAACAGAGCCCCCGTGGATAGGGGACGGGCATCAAGGTACTCTAGTGCCCTTACCGGGCACAGCTCATTTGATCTTGCCCTGTTTAGGGTGACAGTCATCTGACCCCTGCCCCTCTGGTCCTTCTTGGACGACATCAACCTGAGGTGAAGGGCCTGATGTTCTATTTGGACATCCGCGATGGCCGGTGACCAGTTGGTATTGTCACGGGCAGATTCAGCTACTACCTCACTAACTCGGAACACCCCAAAGACGACTATTTTAAATGTTGCTGTAAGAAGTGTGGCCTAGAAATGGTCCGAGCATACTCTTGGAAGGGCGCTACAAATACTTACAAGAAGATACGGGGTAATTTGGGCCTGACTATCCTGTTCCCTGGGCCGCTTCACGGGACCAGCTTTCCAGCATCTTGCGTGTGAAAAAACCCCTATCAGGTGCGGGGGTGTGTGTGTGACCAATCAGGCGGCTCATGAAGTCAAGAGCAGACAGCTTACTAGCAATAGTTCTTTCAGAAGCACCTGTGTTCCTTAGTGACAGGGCATCTGTGCTTCAGGGATAGGGAAACTCTCCAGCCAATCCTTATGGGCCCAAACTTCCTGGAATTCCCTAAAGGCCCACTCATACACTGCATGTGTTTTGATGGCCAGAGATCCCTGTACGATGGTGTATAATTCTAGGATCCAAGACTCCACACCGATGGCGGGAGTGGTTCCGGTGTCAGTCTGGCTCCCGGTGGCAGGGGACAAAAGTGCTCCATCTGGAAGCAAGAGAGGGCATTGGCTATGCCGTTGCTCGTACATGGCACATGCCTAGCCACAAACATGATGTTGTGCTGGAGGCCTGCTAAGATGAATACCCTAACCAGCCTCATTGACCTGATGGACATGGAGTTGATAATGTGTACCACTGCCATGTTGTCACACCAGAAAAGGGCAGAACGATCTGTGAAGTTGGTTGCCCAAAGTTGCACAGCCAATACAATGGGGAAAAAATTCCAGGAATGTTAGGTTCCTGGTGATCCCTTGTTCTGTCTATTCCTGGGGCCATGGGGCAGCACACGACTTGTTCCATAAGTACACTCCAAATCCCATGCCACCGGCCGTGTCAGACTGCACCTGCAGCTCAGCCTTTAGTAAGAGGTCCTCCCACCAGAAACTAACCCCGTTGAAGCCTGCTAGTAATGTTGCCCATGTCTGGAGGTCATCCTTTATTATTTATTATTAAACATTTATAAAGCGCCAGTAACAACCTGGCGCTGTACAGAACATATAATCAGCTGCGGTCCCTACCTGTGGCTTACAATCTAAAAGACAAGGAGGGGGAGACAAGGAGAGGGGACAGCGGGAGAGACATGGGAGAAGACAAACAAACATTCAGGCGGATGCGAAGTCTCAGGCGCGTGTACTTGGCTTGGTTACAAGGTGGTCGGTAGCAGCAGTCAGCAGAGGAGGGCCGACAGTAAGAGCAAGGGGAAAGACTAGAGGGCATTGGGAAAGGCAGCATGGAAAAGATGGGTCTTGAGGAGGGATTTGAAGGAGCGGAGGGAGGAGGCGAGGCGGACGTCGGCAGGGAGGGAGTTCCAGGCATGCGGGGCAGCGAGGGAGAAGGGACGAAGGCGGTTGGGCGAGCAGGAGAAGCGAGGGAGAGCGAGGGAGGGGACAGCGGAAGAGCGGAGAGCGCGCGCAGGAGCGCGTAGGGCGATTAGGTCCGAGAGGTAAGGGGGGGCTTGGTCATGGAGCGATTTGAACGTGAAAACCAGGAGTTTGAACAGGATACGTTCCGGAAGGGGGAGCCAGTGAAGGGAGAGGAGGAGAGGCGTCACATGGTCGAAGCGACGGGCAGAGTGAATGACCTTGGCGGCAGAGTTTTGGATCGCCACAAGGGGGGACAGGTGGGAGCGAGGGAGGCCAGCAAGGAGGAGGTTGCAGTAGTCGAGGCGAGAGATAACCATGGCATGAACAAGGATTTTGGCCGAGGAGACAGATAGAAAGGGGCGAATGCGGGCAATGTTGAAGAGAGCGAATCGGCAGTATTTGGCCATATCTCTGGTAATCCAGGATTTGGCCATCCTTCATATCTCTGGTAATCCTGATGTGGTGGTGCGGCTGTGGGGTACCCCCAAACTTGTCGTAAAGACGTGATAAGAAGGCTCAGCCAGCGGCCACCACCCTGAATACAAAAGTGAGTCTTCCCAAGAGGGATTGGAGCTCCCTAACCATTACCATCACTGCTGTGCGGCAGCCATCTACTTTGGCTTTAAACGCTGTTAGCTTGTCCACCAGGAGGTGAGAGATGGATCGAACCGTGTCCATTTCGATACCCAAATAGGTGAGTGTGGTAGCTGGCCCCGCTGTCTTTTCAGGGGGCCAGGGGGAGACGTAATTCATCAGCCACCTTCTCGAAAGTCTCCATCAGTCGAGAGCACTCGTGGGTTCCTGCCTTGCCTATGAAGAGGAAATCATCCAAGTATTTTGTGATCTCCCCTTTTTTCGCCCGCTGCTGAACCACCCATTTGACCATGGAACTGAACCACTCAAAGGCGGAGCATGAAATTGAACAGCCCATGGGCATTGTCCGGTCAAAATAAAATAGGTCCTGAAAGAGAAAGCCGAGGAGGCGAAAACTGTCTGGGTGGACCAGCAGCAGGAGAAAAGCAGATTTGATGTCGCACTTGGCCAGCAATGCACCAAGGCTGGCCTTCTTTACCAATTGAACCGCTGTATTGAGTGGCATATACTGGACTGAGATGAGTTCCTTGGGGATGGCATCATTAACTGACCTGCCACAGGGGTAGGATAAGTGGTGTATTAGGTGGAACTCGCCAGGGGCTTTCTTTGAGACCACTTCCAGAGGGGATATGAACATGTCTGCTAGTGGTGGGGACAGGAAAGGGCCAGCCACTCTCCCTTCTCTAACCTCCTTATTCAGTTTGGTCCTCATGACGTGTTCTAACCCCGCTATGGATTTTAGGTTGGGAGCGATTCAGCCCTGTTGGACCTGGAATCTCCCCCTTCTCAGGAGAGGAGTAGGAGTCTTCCTGGTTAGAGTCCTGATGCCCATCTGAGTCTTGGGAGTCAGAGACCTTATCCTCTCTTTGTGCTGGGGCCCAGGAGGGATTTTTTACTTCCCTGCCTTTTGCTGTAGCTGCCTTGGAGGCTACTCCCCAAGCTGAGACAGAGTACCACTCCCCTTCTAAGGAGCATAGACTCAATCTCCTCTGAACCTGATCCTGAGGAGTGGAGGGAGTCCAGCAGTGGTCTGGAGACCTTGCGGGGTTTTTTGGGAAGAGGGAGATTTCCCTTACAGCCTGGTATGGAGGGACCTTTATGAGGATGCCCTTTCCCTGTGGGCTTGGCAGGAGAGCGTTTTCATTTCAGCTC
This sequence comes from Sphenodon punctatus, assembly GCA_003113815.1. Taxonomy (NCBI): domain Eukaryota; kingdom Metazoa; phylum Chordata; class Lepidosauria; order Sphenodontia; family Sphenodontidae; genus Sphenodon; species Sphenodon punctatus. The sequence goes on from QEPC01000113.1 coordinate 635,900, forward strand.
TTTTAGTACCTCCTGAAGGACCATCATGTGAGGGTCCATAGAGGGAGGAGATTGAGTGCGTGGGAAGCTTACTGTGTCTTCAGCCTCTGTGGGCTCCACTGCCACCTCCAGGGCAAGCCAGCACCTTTCCTAAAGCTGCAAGCCGGTCCAGGGGTGGGTGGGTGGGTAGAAGCCTTGTCGGGACATCACTAGAGGCTGGCCCTGCTTCTCCTCCTCCCCCACTGCTCCAGAGTTCCTTACCAGCCTGGGGGGAATCTCTGGTGGAAAAAGGGAGAGCCCTCCAAAACTAACTCTTCCTGGGAAAGAAGATGAATGGTGGAGGGAGTGCTCCCTCCCAGGCACCAAAGAGGGGGCTCCCATGGACTAAGTCCCTATCTAACTTGAAGCAGTTGGAAGAAAAACTCCATTCTAGATGGAGGCTGCCTAGCCTGAATCCTGTTGGTGTGGAGGCAGACAAAGAACTGGAGTACAGGGGCTAGATGCCCTCTAAACATGCTCCAGCTAAAATCAGAAGTCTGCTTCCTAGTGGTTGTGGCGGGGATCTAACCCCACTGTTCTGGCCAGCCAGGAGGACTCCTAGAGAGAATGTGACCTTAGAAATGGGATCTGGTTTTCATTCATTATGTATACTAACTAAATATTTAAATATTATAATGGATAACACAGAAAGGAAAATAATAATTCAAGTAGACCTCAATAGCACAACAACAGAATTAGATAGATCTGGCCCACAGGTAAAAGAAAATACACTGAACATAAAATTAGTGCATTACTCATCCAGCATGGTCTCAGACACATGGAGGTTTCTAAATTCATGACTATACCTTCTACTCAATACCTAATTACTCCTACTCTAGAATTGACTACTGTCTGACACATAAAAATAATATTCAAAATTCTTATCAGTCACAGATTATCCCCTGCATGATATCAGATCATTATGCAGTCAAAACAATATTTTTGATGGGGGACGGACCACTAATAAATAAAAATAACAGAACATGGATGCTTGACATAAAAATACTAAAAGATCAAATGGTGTGAGAAACTATAGATAGAGAACTAAAGCAATATTTTGAAACCAATATAACATCTGAGGTATCCCTACTCACTGTTTGGGAGGTGGGTAAGGCTGTGATGCGGTGCAGATTTATCTATCTACCAGCAATGCTAAATAAAAATAAACGATTAACTAGATGTAAGCTATACCAACAGCTACAAAAAGCAAACCTGGTAGGAGACAGAGCTAAACAAATAGGCAAAAAAGGTGAAATTAATGCTCTGGAAACTGAGCAAACTCTGCTTTAACTGAGAAAAAGAAGAAGCTATTATTTTAATGAACAACAACAAAGCCGACAGAATCTTAGCCCGATTAGTATAAGCTAAAAAAAATAAAGCCTGGATTTCAACGATAAAACTTTCTAACAGAGGAAACATTTGCCACCAAGAAGATATCCAATCAATATTTACTAACCATTTCCAAGCACTATATTCATCAGATAATCCAACCCAAGGTAAAATACAAGAATTTCTGGCCAAAATAAACATCCTAAAACTCAAATGCAGTGCACATAGTTTACCTAGATGCCCTTATAGAACCAGCAGAGGTTAAACAGACTATTAGTAAGATGGCAAGTGGCATGGCCTGCTGGCCTGACGGATTCCCAGTGGAATATTCTAAAATATTCAAGAGCAAATTAATCTGGCCATTAACAGATATAATTTAGTGTATCATAGAAAGTGGCAAATTCCAGCATCCATTAATATAGCCATTATTATTCTATGTAAAAAACGTGGTAAAGACCCGGAAGATTGCTCTAGTTACTGCCCTATCTCACTATTAAATGCAGATTACAAAATATGTACAAAAATCCTTGCAGAACGCTTAGCCAATATTATTTGGGTGGCAATACACTTGGATTAGGCTGGATTAATACCATATAGAATGGGACCTGATAATGTGAGAAAAACTATCAATGCACCACATCCAGAAAAATCAACTCACATCTTTAATTATATTGATTGATGCTGAAAAAGCATTTCACAGAGGGTAATTTCAGACGTTACGCGCTCCCAGGTTTCCACAGTGGATCCCCAACCATGGAAAGTTGCCTAACCCCCACCTGTGGTTCTGACAGGCCCCAAACAGACGGGAGCGGTACCACAGCAAGGAAACAGACAGCAGGCCACAAACCGGGACAGCGCAACAGACGTTACACTGATCCCGAACCATGGCAAGAACCCCCAGAAGCCACTGGGGTGGGGCGGGACACAGACATGGCTGACCGAGGGCAAAGGAAGCTAAATGCACCACAAGGTACCTGTCATGCCGCGCCTGCAGGCCCTAGGGTGGCGTGATGGGCCACCCGGCAACACTCCCGCCGAGGTTGAGCGGGGGGAGGAGTCTCCCCGACCATCAGGTCCTGGAATGGGAAGGTCGGCATGGCGAGGGCAGGCAGACCCCGGGGTGGAGATGGGGGTGGGGTGGACCCCACCCCCCGCCCCAGCGCAGCACATGCCTGGCGGAAGTTGCGCAGCGCAGAGGGGGGGGCTTACAGGGCACAGCTGCGGAGCAGGGTTTGTATAGGGATAAAGGTAGCCGGCGGGGCAACAGCTCCCAGCCGGTAATCTTTGAGAGAAACTGGCCCCTTGAACTCTGTCTTCTTGCTAACGTGCCTTGCTGCTATTGCTGCCTGGTGTGCCTTGTCTTGACTTTGTCCCTACCCTGACCCCTCCAGTGTCTCAGAGTGAAAGCTTGTTTGCCTGGTGTGTGAACATGAGCGTGATTGTGGTAAGTGTGACCCCCCCTTTGTGGTATTGTGTTGTCCAGCGTGCGAGTGTGCCTTGAGTCTTTCACTTCCTTGCCCCCGCTTCACTTCCCTTCAGTACCCCCTTCCCGCCTCCCCTCCCCGAGTGCTAGACCTGTCCCACCTGGCTTTCCCATCCCCCCGCCCTTCCCATCTTCCCCTCCCACACCCCTGCCCCCCCTTTTCCCATACACCCTCACGCGTTCACCCACCACTCCCCTTCCTTGGTCCCCACGTTGGGTGTGTGCAAGAACCTTGACCCCTTCCCTCCCCCCTTTTGGCCATTGGTGTCTCTCTTTCCCTGTGATGACTCGGGTTGCCTCCCTGCTGGGAAGGAAGGCCCACATGAGATCCTGAGGGAACTGCCTTACCCTGGTAAACCGTGTGGAGACACACCGGCCCCTTGTACGTGGCACCCCTCTGTTCCCTCACCTTCCTTTCTCCTCCTTTTTCCCTCCCCTCCCCATGCAGAATTACCAGCCACCACTCCCTTTTCTTCTCCTCCCCCCAACCTTACACCATGCATGCCAATTCTGATATACAGGACCTTGTCAGGGCCGTTCAGCCCTTACTTTAGAAGCGTAGGACCTTAGGGAGGAAAACCAGGAGTTAAGGCACCGTAATCAGGCCCTCCAGGATTTTCTCGCTGGTGCCCCCATAGAAGGGGTTGGGGAGATGCCAGAGGCGCCTTCCCCTTCCCCGGCACCCGCCCTTCCCTCATCCCAAGGTCCAAGACCCAGAGAGCCTAAGACCTCCATACCTGATACATTTTATGGGGACAGAAGGGCTTGCCAAGGGTTTCTGGCACTCTGTAGTTTGATCTTTCAAACCCAACCCCAGACCTATGAGATGAACCAGGCAAAGGTAGCCTTTATAGTGGGATTATTGGGCAGGGATTGGGCTACCCCGTTATTAGTGGCTCAGGATCCAGTGCTGCATAACTATAAGGAATTCCTTACGCAGTTCCGCTTCCTCTTGGACTACCCCCACTGAGTCAGGGATGTGGAGCAGGCGATATTGCACCTCCAGCAGGGGAAGTCTCCCCTGCTGGATTATATCACCCATTTCTGGAAACTGGCCTTTGATCTAGGGTGGGGGCCTTTGATCTGTGTTGCGAATGTTGTTTCGCCAAGGCCTAAACGACGATATTAAGGATTTGATCGCAGGGGCTGCAGTGACCTCAACCACCCTACAAGAAATGGTGACTCTAGCCCTTCATGTTGACGAACGGCTAATGGAATGCAGGAGGGATAAGCAAAAGCGACCTGGGTAAGGGATATGGCAGTGGGGTTCCCCAATCCCTGGGAGCACCACCCAGCCCCGCGGGTGCTGGCTCCTTTGGTCCAGAACCTATGCTGATTGGACTTGTCCGAGGCCCCCTTATCCCAGCAGAATGGGAACGCTGACGCCATCTGCACCTGTGTTTTTATTGTGGGGTGGGCGCTCACTCTTCCCGGGAATGTCCGTCAAGGCCCGGGTGGCGCCAGGGGCAGGGAAATGCCAGGGACCGAGAGGAGTTGGGGGCCTCTCGGCCAGCCACCTTCACCCCAAACCCCAAAGAGACTCAGGCCCGTCCCTAGGAAACCAACTTCAGGTTCTCGTGACCCTCCAGACTTCTGCCTCTACCTCCCTTGTGGCCCCAGCCACAGTGGATTCGGGGGCCACGGGAAATTATGTAGATAGCAGTTTTGCTTGACACCATGCGCTCCCCTTACAGGGCCGGGGGGTAGTGGATCTGGTTCAAACCATTGATGGTTCCCCCTTGGTATCAGGCCGCCTACAGGAGTGTACCTGTCCCATCCAATGTACCATTGGAACGCATTTGGAAACCGTATGTTTTGATGTTATTTCCTCTCCATTGTTTCCGCTCATACTCGGGTTCCGCTGGTTACAGAAACACAATCCCTCTATTGATTGGGCTACTCGACAGGTTCGCTTCCTAGCCGACCCATGCAAATATCACTGCCTCCGTCCTTCTCCCAACCTCCCACACACACAAAGGAGCAACAACAATGGGACAGGAATGGACAGACACCCAGGAAGAGACACGCAGACAAAGGCACTCACACAGCTAGGAGCAGCGACACATAGGGGAAATAGAGAACACCACACCGGGAAGCCCAACAGACAGTGCCAAAGACATAGGGGGTGGGGTGGGGTGGAGTTCAACAACTGGCAAAGAAACAGGAGGGGGAAGGGGCCAGAACAGAGTGGGACATGGGGGTAGGCACCCAAAACCCCAGGGACAGAACAGGCAGCATGAGGCACCCAACAGCAACACAGGTCCCTGAACTGACAGGGGTCTGCATGGTTACAGAGCAGGGTCACAGGGGAAGAGCCACCAATCCGATGAAGTCACTGGAGAGGGCCAAGGTTGTCTTGCCCAACAGCAAGACAACCTGTCCCGGGTGAAAATGCATGGCCGGCTAGGGAATCGAGCCCCAAGCCACGGACAGCTGATGTAGCCACCCTCACCAAGGGGAAGCTGGGTGTCGCATGCATGAGAGCCCCAGACACAAACAGTCACGGAGGCATCATGGGGGTGGGGGCAGGTGACGGACACAGGTGGGGAGCCGGCTGAGGAAGGGATGCAAAAGTCCATGGGGAACCCCAGTACAGCTGACGGACAGCACCAAACAGCAACACGGGGGGCAGGTCACGGAAATGAACGCCATGGTTACAGATGGACACGGAGTGCCACACAGAAGGCCCCAGGGTGCAGGAAAACCAACACAGCTGAGCAGAAGGGAGGCAACAGATGGATACAGGACAGCAGCAAGTCCAGAATGGGAACGATGGAGAGGGTCAAAAAACGGAATGGCCAGGGAGCTGCAGGGAGCACACAGTGGAGACTACATGCGAGACACCGATGACCCTGTGGGGGACCTACAGCCAGATGCATGGGGTCACGAAGGGGGGAGCGGGAGCTGGTGGCCCAACAGATGAACATAGTGCAGCCACTGCAACATTGCACAGATGATAGCCCATCTGTGCCATATGGTGGGCAACAAGATAGTAGGCCTCAAAAGGATTGGGACTGGTCCTGTGGAATCAGGCAAGGCATAGTCAGCCACAGGGGGCCATGCCATCTGACCAAGCTCCAAAAGATGGTAATAAGAAGCCCCAAGTGAACGCTGGTAGCCACGGGCCCTGAGGATGCAGCAGAAGAAAGAAATAGCCGAGGCAGGGCCTCCCTCCACCAGACAGGTCTGGAAGCCGGACAAGGCACATACAAATAGAGCTGACACCGTCTCTGCTGAAGACCATGACACATGAAAACCCCTCAACTCTGGAATCTGCCCATCCTGAAAGGGAGAGAGGCCCAGCTCCTCGGCATGGAGCCAGAATTCGCAGGCACTAGCCACATATCCAAAGCTATGAAGGCCTGAGCTCAGACACAAATAGGCATCAGGGAGGGTAGCTGGGGAGCACAGGAGCAGTTTCACGGGCTGGGAATGTCACAGGTCAGCTAGAGCCATGGTCTCCCTGTAGGTCCAGCAATGCGGGCCGACTGTGGAACTGCAGAGCGGGAGCTCCGAGGCAGCAGTACTGGCCATGGTGCAGTTGGCAGAGGGTCTGAATAGCAAGGAAATAGGGTCACCACAAATCAAAGTAGGCAGAAGAGGCAACCACGGGAGCTCCAAGGACACACATAAGGGTACAGGCAGCACTATGGGATGGCTAGGAAGCAATGCATGGGGAGCGGACAAAGCACAGCTGCAGGAACTGAAACCCGGGGATGACCGACACACAGACAGAAGTGTTATGCAGACAATGTACAACCAACCACACCCCACCCTCACATAGCCACCTACATGCCTGCCTGAGGCAAAGCCTCCCAACCCCCACTAGTCACCAGAACACCTTAGCGCCCATATACGGAGAGCACCCAACACCACAATACCTACCTGTCAGTGATAACAGGGAGTCCAAGACTTACAGGTGGAGCAGTCCCGGTACAGGTGAGTGGCCCCGTGCCACCCAGACCACCCGTTACCACATAGCCCATCACCAAAAGGCAAAGCACCACAATACATGGCCCAATGGACGGCTGCTGGCGGATGGGCATGTGCCGGCTACAGGCCCATTATAGTGAGCCACAACCTGTAGCACATCGGCACTAGCGTGCCTCAGAGCAGTGTGCATGACAATGCCCAGTACTCTTGAGGCATTTACCTGATCAGTCCCTCACTGTTACCTGCCATGGATGCCAACCAGTGGGGTGCCTGTTGGCTCTTACTGGAGATCATCGCTGAGTGGTACTGTCAGCACACCGAGCTCCAGAGGGTCACCACAGAGCTGCTCAAACTGTACGCTGGGGTCCGGGAATGCCTCATCCGTTTCACTGCAACCAGCCTGCTCGCCCACCACAAGCACCACCGCATCCAGACCATGCACACAGCACTGAGGCTGTCTGGGATTTACTGCAGGGCTGTGCTGATTGCACGCACCCATCCAGCAGCTCTCAGGGAAGCAGCTGCTCACCACTACTGGAGGAGGGAGGCCCTCATTATTATTAACAAATATTTATATAGCACCAGCAGTGTACCTGGCACTTTACAAAGTAATAAAATAGACACGGTCCCTGCCCCTAGGGCTTACAATCTGAGAGACAGGAGCTGGGGGAGAGACATAGGAAGGGGAACAGAGGGAGAGACAAGGGGTCTAACATTCATGAAGATGCGAGGTCTCAAGTGCACGTACTTGGCTTGGTTACGATGAGAATGACAGCAGGCAGGTCCATGTGGCAAGGATAAGGGTAAACAGACCATAGGTATAAGGAATAGTGGCTCAGCAGGATAAAGAGTCAGACAGAGCAGAGCGAAAGAGGGGAGTTTTAACGAGAGATTTGAAGGTATGAAGGGAGGGCGCAAGGCAGATGTGGACAGGGAGGGAGTTCCAGGCATGGGGGGCAGCAAGTGAGAAGGGACGAAGGTGCTTAGGGGAGCAGGGAAGGCGTGGAAGGGTGAGAAGGGACAGGAGGAGCGAAGTGCACGGGCTGGAGTATGGAGGGCAATAAGTGCAGAGAGGTAGCGGGGAGCAAGGTTGTGAAGACCTCCTTATTGCTGTCATGCTCGCCATGCCCACTGAAAGGCACCTCTGGGTTATGCACAGGGTCCAGCAATGGTGGGCGGTGGCCCTGACATGGTGGGACGATGCTGCTTGGAGGATCCACATCAGGATGGACCGTCGTACCCTCCTGTGACTAGCAGAGCTCTTGCTGCCCTATCTGGAGCATCAGCACACCGCCATGTGCTCCTCTATACCCGTTGTGCAGCAGATGGGCATAGCAGTCTGGACCCTGGCCACCCCGGATTCCTGCTGTTCTATGGCACAGCATTTCAGTGTGGGCCTGACTACCATCACCTGCATAATCCACAAGTTCTGTGAGGCTGTGGAAGTGGTTCTCCTCGGTTGTGTGATCTAGCTCATGGATCAGGAGGCTGTGATGGCTGACTTCGGGGCTTCTGGGTTCCCTAACTGTCCAGGCACTATCGATGGCACCCATATCGAGATCCTCCATCCCCCCAACGATGATGCAGCCGAGTACATAAACAAGCACGACTACCATTCATTGCAGCTCCAGGCTGTTGTCGACAACCGGGGCCGGTTCACAGATATCTTCACTGGCCACTCTGGCCACAGCCATGATGCCCGGATCCTCACCATCTCCCCCTTCTTTGCACGGATGTACAGGGGGGACTTTGCCAACATATGGATGCCCCAGATTGAGGGGGTGTTGATGCCCCTCTGCATAATTGGGGACCCAGCCTATCCACTCTTCCGATGGCTCATAAATGCCTATCCAGTGGCCAGGAATCAAATGGAGTTCCTGTACAACACCCGGCTGTGCACCTCGAGTACCATTGTCGAGAGGGCCTTCAGTGCCCTCAAGCAAAGATGGAGGTGCCTTGCAGGGCATTTGGACTTTGCTGTGGACACCTCCACCATCATTGGTGCCTGCTGTGTTTTGCACAATATCTGTGAGACCGATGGAGCCGCCCTGGCGTATCCCCTGCCACAGCGGTCAGCTGGCCCTGTTCCGCTATATCAAATCAAATTTATTTCTCCTAGCCATATGGCCATTGCAACCAATATCATTCTACAGTATACATTAAATCAAAATACAATCCAACATACATAATAAAATACAATATAACTTCAATTTCAGGTTTCCAATTAGGATCAGTCTCCGATTATACTTGGGCAGTTTATCAAATTAGGTGATTTAGGAGGGGGGGGGAAAGAAGGTGGCCATGGGTAATATAGCTGCCTGTCCAATCAGGCTAGCAATCTGAAAGAACACACACACCCTGGAAGCTCAGAGACAACATATTAATATGACCCCCAAAGTAGCCTTAATCATAACATACCCGTTCCTCACCCCCACCCACAAAATTAATACCCCAGGGGCCTACTATAGCCAAACCACCTAGGAGGTCCCTCCCTCCCTTGTTTTCTTTTTCACCCAATAAATCCTGCTCAAAAATTTTGCCACATTCTTGGAAATCCTGTTATGCTTATCACATAAGAGAGCAACTTCCATGATTCGGGCGGTGATACTAATCACCGGTGTTATATACAGTTCTCTCCAAAACTGATCCAGATATTTTGGGTCATCAGGCGGGATCGACCATTCTCTATACAAATCCGCAGTCCTTTGGCTCATGAGTAAATCATGCTCGCTCTGAAGGTCCTGATCCCAAATTCTGGTTTTCACCTCTGACCAAGCCCTGCCAAATAGGAGCTTCATAAGATGCAACGAAGTCAATCCCAGCAGACTTACTTCCCGCTGCACCCAATGGTGCCAATTGCCCATGGCACACGGGATTATTTGACTAGCCAACGAACCAGATGGAACCAGATTTAACCGCAGCCAATATTTTAAAATTGCTGCCTTGGCCTGACTTGCCATACACTTTACTCCCGCCTCCGCCCTCAGTAAGACTGCTAGCGTTGCCTTAGGGACCTGAAGAATTATCCGCAACATTCTATTTTGTTCTTTTTCTGAGTTCATGATCTTACCTACTCCCCAGACTTGCACTCCATATAGCAGCTGAGGCACCATTTTCGCTTGCAAAAGATGCAGGGCTGGTTTAAACTATTTCCCCCCTTTAGAACAATAATAATTTGCAATGCCTTGTCCTGTGGCCTTAAGTTGATGCAAGACAGCTTTACAATGCACCTCTCAAGTAGGGTATTTCGTAAAGATGACCCCAAGATATTTGTAATGGGGGACCTGCTCTATCACCTCCCCATCCAAAAACCATCGATGCTGTTTGCGTCTTCTACTGACGACCAAGACTTTGGTTTTCGTATAATTCATCCTAAGATGTTCATTAACACAATACCTTCCAAAGGCCGTCATCAGTCTCCTTAGACCAACTGAGGAGGCAGCAACTAAAGCTGTATCATCTGCGTAAAGCAGGAAAGATATTACCTGGCCCCCAATCTCCACTGGATGGAACTTGGGATCCCTAATGGAATCCCCCAAATCATTTAAATATAATGTAAAAACTAAGTATGGGGGCTGGGGGCCAGCAGATATCCCTGCCTCACCCCCCATTTCATCTCCACTGGTCCTGAGAGATTCCCGGCCATGTCAGTTCTGACCCTCAGCAGATTATTCGAGTGTAATGCTCACACTAACAACAACAGCCTGTGATCAATTCCATACTTGATGTTCCACTATATGTGAACACGGTGAACCCCAAGGAGTACTGTTATGCCAAGCGAATACGAGCAACTGTGGCAAGGCACATATACAGGGTGCCCCTGTCCTGAGTCTGCTGGGATGCCGCCAGGGATAGTAGGCTGTGGATCCCCAGTATTCCCCAGTGGCTGTTAGCTGGATCCCCATTCCATTGCCTGTGGGTGCTTCCTCCCCTCCGGGTCTCACTAGATACATGCCCCGTGGCCCCTGAGGCCGCAGTGTGGAACCTGTGGCATAGCCATGACCAACAGGGCCATATCCTGACCCAGTTCAAGCACACTCCCTGACTTGAATAACTAAGAACAACAGACATGATGGTTCCAGTGTCTAATGGTGCTTTTATTTTATTTACAGTGCTCTCGGTGCCCTACGTCCCCCTCCCCTTGCCCCCAACCCGTGTTGCTTTCTGGGCTGACCCCTCCCTCACCTGGCAGGTGGCTCGGTGGTTTGTGAACCACCCTTGGCCACGCTGCCATCCCACTCCAGTGTTTCTTGGTTCTGGCACGGCTCCTGGCTGTCCTGTGTGGCAGGGGTTGGGGGCTGAACCAGGCCCGAAGCTGGCTGGTGCTGCTGCATCTGCCTGGCCAGCAGCTGCCTTCTCAGCCCCTGTGGGACGGATACGCTAATGCATGGCCCTGTGGTCTTGGCTGCTGCAGCTGCTGTGAGATGGGCAATGGAGATGGGATGGGTGGTGGGTGTGGGGCTGCAGTCAGTATGGTGCCCAGTGGTGCAGCTGATATGATGTATGCACTCATGGTGCCTTTGATCCGGTTTCCTCTCCTTCCGCATCTCCGCTAACAGGTGCCTGTTTTTCCCCTTCATCTACTGTACGGCTCTGTCGGTGGAAGCTTCCATCCTGTCAATGGATGCTATCATGGCCTCCCCCCTGTTGTGTGCTCGTTTGAAGGATCTCTTCAGCAAGGTCCTCCCAGCATCGTTGTACACATGCCCTGTGCTCGCACATCCTCTGGGCTGGTGGAACAGGTTCCATTCATGGTCCCCATAGGGGGATTCACCGTGGTTGACCATGGTGGCGTAACATCTGAAATCACCCATGGTTCTGGAGCTCCTGAACTGTGGTCAATGCAATTCCCACTGGTAATTAGTCAAAAGTAATGTCAGAATGTTAACCGCCAGGTGTGATCACACACAATGATCCCCAGCCGTGGTGAATGCACGCTGAGTCGCTGCCAGGCAATAACCAACAAACAGAACAAGGAGGGATATTTAAAGGGCACACAGCACCAGGGGAATGCGGACACCAAATAACAAACAGGAAGGGAGAGGAGAGACACCACAATGGAGAAGCAGCAGCCACAGCAACAGCACCTGCAGGATTCACAGCAAGCGCCCCACAGGGGAAGCTACTGCAGTGGCTCCCGACCGCCAGCACAGCTCTCCCTCACAGGTCTGCTCACCATTGAAACCATAAACCTCCAACTTGCACTGGAGGGAAGTAGACAGTTTGGTGTTCCCCTGCTGGCGAGTGACTTTGCATCGGGAGTCGGTAGAGTTTGGAGGGACAAGTGGCTGGGGCATACAGAGATTGCCTCCCGGGGCCATTTGTGGATGACAGGGGTGGGGTGGGGGGGTACCGGACCCCCTCCCATGCAGGGGCCGGCCCAGGAAACCCATGGGGGTGGGCCGGGTTGTTGCAACCCTCACACCTCGGCCTCCCGGCTGATATGCCTCACCAGGGCATCCCGGATGTGCTTGCACTTGGCATAACGGTACTCCCTGGAGTTCTCAGCGGTCATGTACAGTGGCATCGGGCTTTATTTCACCCATCTGTACATGTGCACCTGTCCTCTCTCCCTCCACCCCAGCCATGCCCTGCCCCCTATAGTGCCCCCACCTCACACTGCCCTCACACTCCCAATCCTTCCCCCCATCCCCCACATTTCCTGAGATGCCCCCTTGAGTGCCCAGTGTTCGCCATTGAGCTCCCCTCCCCCTGCTGTCCGTGTCCCCAGCAGTGTCCTGGGTTGCCTCCTGGGCTGGAAAGGGGAGCGGTGGTTGGGGGGAGGGCGGGCCCTGGACCCGAGGTAGGAGTCAACGTCATGGTTCCAGGACCATCATTCCTCGCTCAGAGAACCAATTTTCCAAAGCATCAAGAAACAGCCACTCCAGCCCCAGGACCCGCCGCCAGAGTTCTGGGGCCAAGTTAAAGGCAGGGAGGGCTGTGGCCAATATCTTTAAGCTGCCACTCTAGCCCCAGGACCCACCATCATGAGCCTGGGGCCATAATTTCTTACACAGAGAGCTTTTTTCCTGAACGTCCGAACTAAACACAACCAAATGACCGAACCTGAACTGGTGAACGGACCGAACGGCTGAACCGAACGGGCGAACTGGACCAAACCATGACCTGTTTGCCCATTCCTATTGGGTTCTGCTACCCAGAAATCCAATGTCTGCTGCTGCTGCCGCCTCTACTGTCTGTGCCACGGGTTCTGTGCCCCACCATTCCAATGTCTTCTGCTGCTGTCAATGCTTCCTCTGCTGTCTGTGCCAAGGTTTATGTGCCCTGGCAATCCAATGTCCACTGCTGCTGCCATGGGTTCTGCTACTGGGTAATCCAATGTTTGCTGCTGCTGCTGCCGCCAATGCTGCCTCTGCTGTCTGTGCCAAGAGTACTGTGCCCTGGCAATCCAATGTCCGCTACTGGGTGGCCACGTGATTCACCACCGGGCAAGGCTTGACCAATTGGCAGAATAGCTTGTTGAGATACGGAGAGTAGGATGGAAGCCTGAAACGCACGGTCAAGTAGGGGTGCCAGCCACTGAGCTGCTCCACTGATGCCAGCCAGCCTATAATGCCTGGCCGAGCAGGGGTGCCAGCCACCAAACCCTAGTTGGGCCTCTGCTGCTGATTCACCGATGCCAACCTGCAATGCCCAGCCAAGTACAGGTTCTAGCCACCAAGCACTGGACAGGTGTCTGCCAGTGCTCCACTGATGCCAGCCAGCCTGAAATGCCCAACCAAACAGGGGTGCCAGCCACCAAGCCCTGGCTGGGCCTCTGCCACTGGTCTGCCGATGCCAACCTGCAATGCCCAGCCAACTAGGGGTGCCAGCCATTCCAGCCCCAGGACCCACCATCAGGGTTCTGGGGCCTATGTTCCAGGCAGCAAGTGTCCCACATTGAGGCCAGACAGCCTGCAATGTCTGGCCATGTAGGGGTACCAGCCACCGAGCCCTGGCTGAACCTCTGCCACTGCTCCACTAATGCCAGCCAGCCTGCAACTCCCAGCCGAACTGGGGTGCCAGCCACCAAGCCCTAGCCAGACCTCTGTCACTGCTCCACCAATGCCTGGCAGCCTGCAATGCCAGACTGAGCAGGAGTGCCAGTCATTCCAGCCCCAGGACCCACCATCAGGGTTCTGGGGCCTACGTTCCAAGCAGGGAGAGCTGTCATTTCACTTCATTGTCCTCAAGTGTCCCACACAGAGGCCAAAAAACAGAGTGCAACAGCATACGGCCGGCAAGCTGAATGGCCAAAATGAATACGGCTATAATAACAAAGTGAACAATACCATACAAACAATAATAGATGATGTCAATACTCATTAGATCTACAAGATCCTGGATTATATTCTCAATTCAACCTGCACTCTTTTTCAAGATTATTAAGTAGGTAACATCATTCCACTTAGTAGTCTTGTATACACTTGATATGTGGAACATACGCAAATATAAACTGAACATGTTCCCCCTACAAGAACAATTCTCAGAAAATGAATACTCAAATATCCTGTACAACGTATCTAAATTCATTATTTCACAGTCTCTAATAAGTATCTACTCAAATAAATGTCTAACATACATATCAGTGTTAGGTAACAATGACCCCCAATTATGACCATAATCAAAACTGTTTTGTGGAGCCTTACTCACCAGCATGGATGTGTTGAGAAAAATAAGAGATGAATATTGACTCTCTAGAGGTTATACACCTATATAAAAAATACAATAAACTTAAACACTCCACAGTATATCACGGGAGCACATCCTAGTTGTCAAACCCAAATTCACGTACATCATATCTCCTATCATCACCTTATACGTAATGTATTGTAATCACTATCCCGGAGAATATATAGAATGTAACTCCACAACACATTCCCAAAGACATGATCACCAATCTGCATAACTCTTCCTACCCACATGTGACTCTTTCAAAAAGGCCCTGGCATATGTATATCTCATAACACCTATATATAAATGGCCTTATGGTGCCTGCCCCAAACCAAGTATAAATTATAACTCATCTTAAACAAACCCCAGACAATGCCTACTATCAATTAGTGGTAAATACATATCAAAAGTCTAGGGGAAAAGTCTGGGGAAGAGACACCTCCTTATAACAGGCCCTGGAGTATGCGTATCTCATAACAACTTTATATGCTTAGCTCTGTAGTGCCAGCTCCAAACGATGTATTCTATATGGCTTTTACCCCACTCCACAAACAACCACTGTCCAGGTAGAGACCACGAAATAGTGCCAGTCTTCACACTTTCGTCTGCCCCAAATGGTGGGGAGCACAGGCACTCACCCCTATAAAAATAAAGAGGCAACTAGAGAAACAACAAGGTACACTACCCTCAACTTGACTCACACAGAGATTAATCTATCATCTCAAAATAAAATGACTCTCCAACAATTCTTACCCCCTTC
Organism: Sphenodon punctatus; assembly: GCA_003113815.1. NCBI lineage: Eukaryota > Metazoa > Chordata > Lepidosauria > Sphenodontia > Sphenodontidae > Sphenodon > Sphenodon punctatus. The sequence goes on from QEPC01000113.1 coordinate 651,097, forward strand.
ACCAGAAAGATAAACTCCAGCCTCCAAGGGGAAATGACATACAAAGTTCCCCTGACTGGCACCACACCTGTTAGGAGTCTTACAAACTTATATACATCAGTCATCTGACCTGATTAACTCCTAGTACACCTTTAATCAATAAGGCTAACTAAGGAACCAAAGCCAACTGTCTCTTGGTATGTAAACCCTATCTCAATCTGTGACACCATCCCATATAATGCTAATAAACCCACAGGCCCCAGGGCAGCCAATGTGGACCATAATATACTTGTACTATAATGATTGATACTACTACCTTACTCCTAGACAAAACAGGGGACAGTGGTAACTGAAAGGGGTAACTGCTGATATTATCCAAATCCAAACCAGATATGTTGGATAGTCTTATCCAACATATCTGGTTTGGATTTGGATAACATCAATGCTATCCTAACAAATGCATCCATACATAGCGAGAATACAACAACACATTATATTATGAAAATCAAGATAACAATCAGCTATTGTATGTTATCATGAGACAATAATGTATAGGGACTTATAAGAAACTAGACAACTCCATCTTGTCATTCAGTCCCATGGGAGATAAGGTCTTGAGGGTATGAATCCAAAAGCTTTTCCTTCTCAATAATTCGGAATGTATATCCAACCAACTTGAGGGTATGAATCCAAAAGCTTTTCCTTCTCAATAATTCGGAATGTATATCCAACCAACATGCACACACACACACACACACACACCCCTTGTGTTTTTTGTTCCACACAGAGGCCAGCTAGCCTGAAATACCCAGCCAAGTACGGGTAACAGCCATAGAGCCAGGCCTCTGCCTCTTCTCTGCCTATGTGAGCCAGCCTGAAATGCCCAGCTGAGCAGGGGTGCCAGACACCGAGTCCTGGCCGGGCCTCTGCCGCTGATTCGCCGATGCCAGCCTGCAACGCCCAGCCAAGTACAGGTTCTAGCCACCAAGCACTGGACAGGCCTCTGCCAGTGCTCCACCAATGCCAGCCAGCCTGCAGTGCCTGACCGAACAGGGGTTCCAGCCACAGTTACTGTTCCCGGGCAATCCAATGTCTGCTGCTGCTGCTGCTGCTACTGCATATCAGCCATTTTCTCCTCCCTTTTGTAGATGGGCATAGCTCAGATGAGTGCGCTGGCGGGCGGGGGCTGGATGTCCATGAGATTCACCATGGGGCAAGGTTTGCCCAATTTGTAAAAGAGCTTCTTGAGCTCAGTCAAGTAGGATGCCAGGCTGCAGTGCCCAGCCAAGTAGGGGTGCCAGCCACTGAGCCCTGGCTGGACCTCTGCCGTTGCTCCACTGATGCCAGCCAACCTGCAATGCCTGGCCCAGAAGGGGTGCCAGCCACCACGCCCTGCCCGTGTCATGCTGCAGCATGCCCCGGCGGTGGGGAACCCAGGGACTACCCCAACAATCCCAGGTACCCTGCCCTTTCCGTTCTCTCTGGTTGGCACATTCTCTCCTCCCCTATGATGAAAAGGGTTGCCTTCTGATTCAGGAGGGAAGCCCACCCATGAACCTGAGGGGATTATTGGCAACTCAGAATGCCATTGGAGAGACGGCCATACTTCCGGAAGACCCCTTCCTGGGTTTGCTCCTCTCCCCTCCCCCCCCTTTCTAACAGAATTACCGGCATTAAAACGCCTTTCCACCCTTCCTCCATGGAGCCACAGGACCCTGCCCAATAAATCCAAGACCTCCTCTAGGCNGATATGTGGAACATACGCAAATATAAACTGAACATGTTCCCCCTACAAGAACAATTCTCAGAAAATGAATACTCAAATATCCTGTACAACGTATCTAAATTCATTATTTCACAGTCTCTAATAAGTATCTACTCAAATAAATGTCTAACATACATATCAGTGTTAGGTAACAATGACCCCCAATTATGACCATAATCAAAACTGTTTTGTGGAGCCTTACTCACCAGCATGGATGTGTTGAGAAAAATAAGAGATGAATATTGACTCTCTAGAGGTTATACACCTATATAAAAAATACAATAAACTTAAACACTCCACAGTATATCACGGGAGCACATCCTAGTTGTCAAACCCAAATTCACGTACATCATATCTCCTATCATCACCTTATACGTAATGTATTGTAATCACTATCCCGGAGAATATATAGAATGTAACTCCACAACACATTCCCAAAGACATGATCACCAATCTGCATAACTCTTCCTACCCACATGTGACTCTTTCAAAAAGGCCCTGGCATATGTATATCTCATAACACCTATATATAAATGGCCTTATGGTGCCTGCCCCAAACCAAGTATAAATTATAACTCATCTTAAACAAACCCCAGACAATGCCTACTATCAATTAGTGGTAAATACATATCAAAAGTCTAGGGGAAAAGTCTGGGGAAGAGACACCTCCTTATAACAGGCCCTGGAGTATGCGTATCTCATAACAACTTTATATGCTTAGCTCTGTAGTGCCAGCTCCAAACGATGTATTCTATATGGCTTTTACCCCACTCCACAAACAACCACTGTCCAGGTAGAGACCACGAAATAGTGCCAGTCTTCACACTTTCGTCTGCCCCAAATGGTGGGGAGCACAGGCACTCACCCCTATAAAAATAAAGAGGCAACTAGAGAAACAACAAGGTACACTACCCTCAACTTGACTCACACAGAGATTAATCTATCATCTCAAAATAAAATGACTCTCCAACAATTCTTACCCCCTTCACCAGAAAGATAAACTCCAGCCTCCAAGGGGAAATGACATACAAAGTTCCCCTGACTGGCACCACACCTGTTAGGAGTCTTACAAACTTATATACATCAGTCATCTGACCTGATTAACTCCTAGTACACCTTTAATCAATAAGGCTAACTAAGGAACCAAAGCCAACTGTCTCTTGGTATGTAAACCCTATCTCAATCTGTGACACCATCCCATATAATGCTAATAAACCCACAGGCCCCAGGGCAGCCAATGTGGACCATAATATACTTGTACTATAATGATTGATACTACTACCTTACTCCTAGACAAAACAGGGGACAGTGGTAACTGAAAGGGGTAACTGCTGATATTATCCAAATCCAAACCAGATATGTTGGATAGTCTTATCCAACATATCTGGTTTGGATTTGGATAACATCAATGCTATCCTAACAAATGCATCCATACATAGCGAGAATACAACAACACATTATATTATGAAAATCAAGATAACAATCAGCTATTGTATGTTATCATGAGACAATAATGTATAGGGACTTATAAGAAACTAGACAACTCCATCTTGTCATTCAGTCCCATGGGAGATAAGGTCTTGAGGGTATGAATCCAAAAGCTTTTCCTTCTCAATAATTCGGAATGTATATCCAACCAACTTGAGGGTATGAATCCAAAAGCTTTTCCTTCTCAATAATTCGGAATGTATATCCAACCAACATGCACACACACACACACACACACACCCCTTGTGTTTTTTGTTCCACACAGAGGCCAGCTAGCCTGAAATACCCAGCCAAGTACGGGTAACAGCCATAGAGCCAGGCCTCTGCCTCTTCTCTGCCTATGTGAGCCAGCCTGAAATGCCCAGCTGAGCAGGGGTGCCAGACACCGAGTCCTGGCCGGGCCTCTGCCGCTGATTCGCCGATGCCAGCCTGCAACGCCCAGCCAAGTACAGGTTCTAGCCACCAAGCACTGGACAGGCCTCTGCCAGTGCTCCACCAATGCCAGCCAGCCTGCAGTGCCTGACCGAACAGGGGTTCCAGCCACAGTTACTGTTCCCGGGCAATCCAATGTCTGCTGCTGCTGCTGCTGCTACTGCATATCAGCCATTTTCTCCTCCCTTTTGTAGATGGGCATAGCTCAGATGAGTGCACTGGCGGGCGGGGGCTGGATGTCCATGAGATTCACCATGGGGCAAGGTTTGCCCAATTTGTAAAAGAGCTTCTTGAGCTCAGTCAAGTAGGATGCCAGGCTGCAGTGCCCAGCCAAGTAGGGGTGCCAGCCACTGAGCCCTGGCTGGACCTCTGCCGTTGCTCCACTGATGCCAGCCAACCTGCAATGCCTGGCCCAGAAGGGGTGCCAGCCACCACGCCCTGCCCGTGTCATGCTGCAGCATGCCCCGGCGGTGGGGAACCCAGGGACTACCCCAACAATCCCAGGTACCCTGCCCTTTCCGTTCTCTCTGGTTGGCACATTCTCTCCTCCCCTATGATGAAAAGGGTTGCCTTCTGATTCAGGAGGGAAGCCCACCCATGAACCTGAGGGGATTATTGGCAACTCAGAATGCCATTGGAGAGACGGCCATACTTCCGGAAGACCCCTTCCTGGGTTTGCTCCTCTCCCCTCCCCCCCCTTTCTAACAGAATTACCGGCATTAAAACGCCTTTCCACCCTTCCTCCATGGAGCCACAGGACCCTGCCCAATAAATCCAAGACCTCCTCTAGGCAGTGCAGGGGTTAACCATGGAGGTTCAAGACCTTAAAAAACAAAATCAGAGCCTATTGGCGCAGAACCAACTCTTACAGGAGGCGGTGGGAGCATTAGGTGGAGCGGCAGGAGCTCTTCCCTGGGCTCCCCCATTTGCCCCCCCAGCCCCCGAATCCGGTTGTCCCAGGCCCTTTCCCTTGAGAACCCAAGGCTCCACGACCAGAAAAATTCTATGGAGACCGGAGAGCATGCCAGGGTTTTTTGGACCTGTGTAACTTGACCTTTCAGACCCAACCCCTCACCTATAATACTGATCAAACGAAGGTCACCTTTATTATTGGGTTACTGGGAGGTGTGGTCCTGGATTGGGTCACCCCCCCACTGTCAGCTAATGACCCCCTTCTACGAAATTATGAGGGATTTATGAAACAGTTTAAATTTCTTTTTGATTACCCCCATCGAACGAGAGATGCGGAGCAGGCTAGTCTACACATTAAACCACTCCTTGATTATGCCACATGATTCCGTTGCTTATCCTTTGATCTACAATGGAGTGATGCTGCACTACAGGCCTTGTTTCGCCAGGGCCTCGCTGACGAGATTAAGGATCAGCTTTCTGGGGCTGCTACCACCCCTTCCACCTTGGAGGACCTGGTTACTTTGGTGATCCATATCGATGATCGGTTGGGTGAACGAAGAAGAGAGCGACAACGAGACCAGGGTAAGGGTGCCGTCCCCAGAAACCTCCAGGTCCCACTGGGATCCCCCCCCTCTGATGGGAGAGGGAGGAGCAGAACCTATGCAAGTTGGGGTTGTTCGAGGCCCCTTGAGCCCTGCAGAAAAGGAGAGATGTTGCCTCATTCACCTCATTGTGGGGAAAACATGCATTTCTCCAGGGAGTGCCCCATAAAGCTGAGTCATCCTCCCAGGGCCGGGAAACACCAACAACTGGGAAGGACAGGGGGCCTCCCGGTAATCTCACTATTCCCCACCTACCAAGCGGGGATCCAGGCTACCTCACCCTGTCAACTGGTTATCCCCATGATGGTTATCCCCATGATGCAGGTGAACCCCTCTGCCTCCATGATCGTCCGTACCATAATTGACTCAGGAGCCTCAGGCAAATTTATGGACCTTACCTTCGCCCGGAGCCATGGAATCCCCCTACAAGAAAGAAATAGAATAGAACTGGTCCAAACCATCAATGGGTCTCCCATCTCATCCGGCCCAGTACTAGAATGCACCCCACCATTGCTCTGTACCATTGGATCCCACCAGGAAGACTTGCAGTTTGACATTATTTCATCTCCTTTATTCTCCTTGGTTTGGGGTTTCCCATGGCTGCACTGTCATAACCCAACAATTGATTGGGAACACTGGGGTCTGCGTTTTGGATCTCCCCAGTGCCGCAAAAGGTGCCTACATCCCGCACTGAGAGTCCTGGGGGGTCACCGAGGTCCACCCCTGTGACGGCACCTCCAGGCTCCCAGCGGTTTATCAGGACCTTGGGAGCATCTTTGACAAGCATGAAGCGGCCACCGTCCCTCCCCACCAGCCCTATGATTGCCCGATTGAATTGCTTTCAGGAGCTGAACCTCCATATGGGTGGATATACAACCTAGCATCTGGGGAAACCAAGACCCTATGTCTATACATCAAGGGAAACTTAGAAAAAGGGTTTATCAGACATTCTTCCTCCCCTGCGGGGGCACCTCTATTTTTTGTACCCAAGGAGGAGGGTGATCTCCGCCCATACATAGATTACCATGGCCTCAACAGCATAACCGTCAAGAATCGCTATACCCTACCCCTCATTCCCGAACTATTGGGGAAATTAAAGGGGGCAAGAATCTTCACAAAGCTCGACCTTCGGAGAGCCTACAACCTCGTACGTATTAAAGAAAGAGATGAGTGGAAGATGGCATTTTGGACACGTTTTGGCCACTTTGAGTATTTAGTGATGTCCTATGGACTGGTAAACATGCCAGCGACGTTTCAACATTTTATAAATTACATCTTTCGAGACCTCCTAGATAACTTCCTTGTGGTCTATTTAGATGACATTTTGATTTTTTCCTCCTCCCTCTTGGAACATGTGAAACATGTACGCACCATACTCCATAGGTTACAGGCCCATAAACTGTACTGTAAACTGGAAAAATGTTTATTCCATGCAACCACAGTTCCATTCTTGGGATTTATCGTATCAGCCATGGATATTCAGATGGACCCCAGCAAGGTTTCAGCAATCCAACAATGGCCAGCCCCCTCTTCAGTCAAGGCGTTACAATGGTTCCTAGGTAGTACCAACTATTACCACTAGTACATAGATGACTATGCTCACAAGACCGCCCCCCTGACACAATTGCTAAAGGAGGGGGTGATCTACCGCTGGCTACCACCGCTGCAGCAAGCCTTCCTACAGCTGAAGAAGGCGTTTCTCTCCGCCCCGTTGCTCCAACACCCGCATGTTACTAAACCCTTCATTGTGGAAGCTGATGCATCAGACAGAACCATAGGGGCGGTCCTAACACAGACCATGGAAGGCCAGAAACAAAGGTTACCGTGTGCCTACTACTCACGACAGCTATCCCCTGCAGAGAAAAATTATACTATCTTAGATAAAGAACTCTTGGCCATTAAGGCCGTATTTGAAACATGGAGGCATTTCTTAGAAGGTGGTCCCCACCCCATTCTAGTATTAAAGGACCACAAAACCTAACATACCTCCAGACCGCTCGAATAACCAATGGGTGACATGCCCGCTGGGCGCTTTTCTTTTCTCGTTTCTGTTTCAAAATACAGTACCACCTGGGCTCCGAAAATATGATGATGGACGCCCTCTCATGCTGTGAGGAAACCAAGGACACCCCTCCTTCCTGCCCTGAGCTGGTCCTCCCACAGGGTGTGTTTGCTGCCACACTCCTATCCTTGCAAGACCTTCAAAGAGAAAGTATGCTCACACCCCCTTACCAAATGGCACCTGTGAAAATACCATAAAGGATTAGTAGTTATTCCCCCCCAACACCGTCCTCTGGTCCTATAGGCCCACCACAACTCCCCCTTAGCAGGACACCCAGGATATCAACGAACCCTAAACCTCATCCTAAGAACCTTTTGGTGGCCAGGAATACGTCAAGATGTGGAAAAATATGTCCGCGGGTGTTCCGTATGCGCACAAACCAAAATCCCTCGGCAACTTGCTGTAGGGTTGTTACAATTAACACCGAACCCAAAGAGACCATGGCAAAAGATCACCATGGATTTCATCATCAGGTTACCAATCTCCAATTGTTGTACAGCCATCCTGGTTGTGGTAGACTACTTCACCAAGGTGGGGCACTTTATAGCCTGCCCCGGACTTCCTACGGCAAAAGTAACCGTGGAATACCTATTAAAAGAGATATTCCGCCTTCACGGCCTGCCCTGTGAAGTCATCTCGGATCGAGACCCACAGTTCGTCTCCAAGTTTTGGAAGGCACTCTGCGCTCTCCTGGGAATTAAAGTCCAGTTAACCACCACTTATCCCCAGGCAAATGGACAGGTTGAGCGCACTAACCAACAATACCTTCCATGTTTTTGTAACTATCTCCAAGACAATTGGACTGACCAACTAGCCTTTGCAGAATTTACTTATAATAATGGACTGAACGCCTCTCTGGGGAATTGACCATTTTTTGTTTCATACGGGTTCCATCCCGCCTTAGGCCTACCAACGCTGCCCCCAACTACCGTCCCTGCTGCAGGAGCCCTCGTATGCCAGATTAGACAGACCCAGAAAAAGGCACAGCAATGCCTCCAGATGGCATGACAGCGATATAAAATTATGGCTGACAAACTTAGGAAACCCGCACCAACATTTCAAGTCAGAGAACTCGTATGAGTTCAATGGAAAAATTACCCTTCTCTTCACCCTTCAATTAAACTTGATGACGCCTACATGGGCCCCTACCCTATTCGACGACAACTGAACAGGGTCACCTATACCGTTGGACTCCCCCCTCATCTCCGTATACACCCCTTGTTCCATGTTTCATTGCTGAAGGCACCCCCTCCTCTTTTCCACCTTCAGCAGGACACACACACACACACGTTTTACTCCAGGGAGTCCCGGAATATGAGGTCCATGATATTTTGGATTCCCGTTATGTAGGTTCCTGATTACACTATTTGGTGGACTGAAAACATTATGGGACAACTGAATGCTCCTGGGAACCTGCTGTCAACCTGCATGCCCCCCGTCTCATCCTTGCCTTCCATCGCCACCACCCCTCCAGCCCTGGCCTTCACATCTTGGTGGGGGGTGGGAGGGGCCCTGGACAGGGGGGGTACTGTCACGCCACGGCAGCATGGCATGCCCCAGTGGTGGGGAACCCAGGGACTACCCCAACAGAGCCAGGTAGGGATGAGAAATGCCCCGTCCCCTATACAAGGGGATACCTCCCCAGGAGCACTTCAGGACCCACCCCTGCAGCGGCAGGACGCCAGCAAGCGGCACCACAGGATTCCTCCCTCCCACAGCCAGGCATCCCTCAGACTAAAGCCCCAGTCCCACCCTGACAGGCAGCGGCGGCACAAGCAAGCATAGGATTGATAGAGGCGGTGCACGTACCATCTCCTCTCCCCCCCCAACCATGGACATTTATTGGGATACAGGTGGGTGAGCTCTAATGCAGCTGGCGAGGGGCCATGGAACAGTTCTCTCCCCCCGCACCCTTGCGGGGGTGGGGCTTGGGGAGGTCAATTTCCTGAACCCCCATAACACTGGGAGCAGCCAGGCAGAGAGCAGAGGCAGCGACAGCGCAAGCAAGCATGGAACTGATAGAGGCGGCTCAGGTACCATCTCCTCTCCCCCCCAACCATGGACATTTACTGGGATTCAGGGGGCAAGCTCTAATGCAGCCAGCAAGGGGCCATGGGACAGTTCTCTCTCCCCCCCCCACCCTTGCAGGGGCAGGGTTTGGGGAGGTCAATTTCCAGAACGCTCCCCATAACATCGGGAGCAGCCAGAGGCACGAGTTGAAGGGACACGGTCAAAGGGGCCTGCCCTTTGACCATGCCCTTCGGCCAGGCCAGGAGGTTGGGGTATTGGTGGGTTTAGATAATGTTAGTTTCTTCCTGGTGAAGGTGGTAAGGAATGCTCCCCCCTGTGAGACAGGGGTGGGGCAAGAGGATAGCCCCTGGGGGCAGCAGGGGAGGGAAGGTAGTAGGATGTGGAGCCAACTGCCTGGTGTGCTCAGGGAGTGGCATGAGTGGGCACCAGTGAAGGAAGTATGGGGTAGCGATATATGTACTTAATGTAGTTTAATTGTATACGGATAAATAAGGGATTCTGTTGTATCAGATTGAATTGTATTGGATCGTATATTGTATTGAATTGCTGTTGGGTTTCCCCTGTGTGGGATATAAACCCCAAAATTGTAGTTTTTGTTGTGAGCTGCCTTGAGCTTACTTGGGTTGGGAGAGGCAGGATATAAATAAACTGTGAAATGAAAAAAAATGAAATGAATATCCCCCAGAGCATTCTGGAACCTCTCTGGTTCCATAAGCCTCCAGGGATGAACCAACCAAACTGGCTCTGGACAGGGCCCAGGGTTTCTGAGGCCATGTGTGAAGTCTTGGTGTGGGACCTAATTTGTACAATTAGGCCCCACCTAATTATGCAAATTTGTACATTTACATAAAATCTACTCCCTCTGGACAGGAAGTATTCCCATTCTCCACCCCTCTGAGCAGCCATGGAGAAGCATGGCCTCCCAATGCTTCCACCCACCCCACCCCCAGTTTGGCACCCCTTCTCTGTCTTACCTGGCACTCAGCTGAGAAGCCATACACAAGCATGGTCTCCCAATGCTCCCCCCCTCACCTCCCCAGCCAAGCGTCTGCCATCACTCCTGCAGGGGCAGCCAAGTGGTCAGCGAGGCAGGCACAGAGAGGCTGACTGCGTTCACTACCTTACTAGGGGAGGGGGTGAGCTTATATATATATATATATATAAACCTGTTCAGTTGTGCCCCCATAATCAAGTCACACTGCCCTCATCCCATAACCAGTTCATTTGCACACCCAGGGCAGCGTGAATTAATTATATTGGGGGTGCAAATGAACTGGTTATGGGGTGGCCTTAAAGACAGTATTCCTGTTAGCAATAACTTCATTAAGAAGAGTTAGTAAAATAGCAGCCATAATTGTCGACGCACCCCCCACCAATGAGACGCAGACACATTGCATGGGTTATAAAAACAGGCCGCACTCTTTATTAATCAAATCTCAGGACAGTGGGTAATTGCATCAGGCAATCTGGGTCCAGTATGCTAGCTAATCATAAACTGTTAACTTAAGCAAAGCCCTGGATGTGCCTTCCAGTGACATTGCCTTTTAACCAACAAAACTTCACCCCTTCGACAGGTCACTAGCCATGGCAGAAGGGAGCAAGCCCGTTCTGGGTCAGAGTAAGTTTCCATGCCCAAAAGGTGTAGGACTATGGCTTCACCCTGCTAAGACACCCCTCCCAGGGACGTGATACCAGTGCATGCCATGCCCTGCATTGCCTGGGTATCACTTCCCCATCTCTTAAAGAGATGACTCAAACTTTCCTATAACCTTACCTAATTATCCTACTATCGCATACTGGACTCCTGCCACAAAGGGGGAGTCGTAAACTGACTACCCCAACACCCAACGACCATTCTAAACCAGGGACTGCAAATGTCCCACCAAAACTAACAAGTATTGCTCATTACCCCCAAGAGATAAATGCACCCCATCTCCTCGGTACATCTCTGGCCTTGAATAAAGTATCGCTGAATGCTGGATAGTAGTGCCATTCAACCCCTTTATCCATTTCGCTATCTCCCTATTTATATTCTTCCTAGCCCTGTCCACCCTACCAGGGTTCTGTTCTCTCTCCCATTTTAACCTGAGAATTAAACAGGTCCAAACTAAGTGAACATGGGGAAACCATTGTCTAACTATCAACAGATCATTCTTAATACTTATAATCAAATTAACTCCCTTGCAAGCAGGTATATCATTTCACCCAGATGCACCACTATTGCGTTTGTTGCCGGCTTGTCAACCATTCGCTGCAACATAGGTATTAACTGGTGCCATCGCATCCCACTTTTTCCCATCCAAACGATCTGCGTCTTGCCTGACAAACCCAAATGTGGACCATCAGAAGTCTGTGCAGCCACACGACTCGCCCAACGCACAAGGTTGTGCCCAACAATCCACACCACACTTCTGGTTTCCAAAGGAGTACTGCAACCTAGTAAAATAAAGCATTTTTTTTAATAGAATGAGGGTCGGAGATAGTTTTCATATGCTCGAGAACGCCATCTTCCCACTGCCTTGACCCTCTGTTTGTCTAACCCTGCCGCTGCCGCTGTTGTAGCTGTGCCAATCCAAAATGAACATGACCCATACTCCCCAGGTGAGAGCCCTATGTGCCCTAATGCCCTGCGTAGCACGGCTGAAAATTGGTGACTAGTTAATAGGGTGCCGTCTTTAGGGATAAACAGCCTTCCTGGCAGCGCTGGCCGTATACCTAAGTACTTTCCCAACTGCACCACAGGGCATATGCTATCCTCCCCACATCTGTATAGCTGGACCATTTTTCCCCTTCTTCTTTGATCCCTCTGACACACGCAGTCATATTCGTATAGAGATGCTGGTCAACTCGAGATCCTCAAACCCTACTGCATGGGCAGTGTTATCTCTGGCTGATAGAGCGACCATCTCGCTGCCCCTAAATGCTCCAAAAAAGGTTAGTACATACGCTGCAGTGAAAAGTTGCACTTCAAAACTGTCCCTACAAACCACTGGAAGTACCCCAACCAGCTGCTGCAATGTATGGGAAGTAATGGGAGCCCTGACCCCCCTTGGACAAGTTGACGCCCTTGCCCCAGCTCTCCAACATGTGTTTTATATAAAATCCTCTGTCAGGGGAAGGAAAACCCATTCACTTATTGACAAATGAAAGGGCTGCCATCTTTCCTGCAATTGTACCAGCTGCCAGGCTGCTGCACCTCAATCTCATTGCAAACTGAAGCACCTCTGTCTCATTTATGGGAAATCCCAGCCCCCAGCCTTGGTTTGCTCTGAAGTTCTGGAACTCACGTATTGCCCTGCTGTAGACAGCCTGGGTCCTTGGAGCAAGGGATCCCTGAATGATGGTCTGGAGCTCTAAAAACACCCAAGGCTCCACACCCCAGGTGGCAGGGGGTCTGGTGTTTCCCTGGTCTCTGGTGCCAATTCTCAAAAACGGTCCATCTGGAACTGAGAAAGGGCATCAGCTATGCCGTTGCCAACCCCTGGGACATGCTGCGCCATGAATAAAATATTACTTTTTAAACATGCTCCAACCAATACTCTAACTAAAGCCATAACTCTAGGAGCCCGTGAGGACAAGGAGTTTACTACATGTAAAACTGCCAAATTGTCACACCAACATTTTACTACATGGTTTGCGAGGTGCTGGCACCATAGCAAAAATGCTATTACTATTGGGAATAATTCCAGGAAGGTTAAGTCCCTGGTGACTCCGGCCCGATGCCACTCGTCAGGCCAACGAGCTGTGCACCAGCTACCTCCAAAATAAACTCCAAAGCCCACTCTGCCTGCAGAGTCTGATTGCACCTGTAGGTCGGATCTCAGTAATAATCGGTCCCTCCAAAAACTGACACCATTAAACCCATGCAGGAATTCCAGCCACATGCCCAAGTCCTGCCGCATTTCTTGCATAACCCATATATGATAGTGAGGAGATAAACCGTCACTCAATTTACTATATAGCCAGGACAAGAAAGCTCTGCCTGGCGCAACCACCCGGCAGGCAAAATTGAGACTCCCCCACCAATGACTAATGCCCTTACGGTTTTCTTTCGTAACCCTAAAGCTTGCTTCAACTTCTGCCTAAGGGATACCAACTTATCTTCTGGTAATCTTGATATCATGAGTTCCGTATCTATCTCAATCCCCAGGTAGGTTAACCTGGTTCCTGGCCCCTCGGTCTTTTTTGGGGTGAGTGGAATTCCCCACTCCCTGGCTAGATTTTGAAACAATAGGAGGGCAGTGGCGCAATCGCCAGAGTGGGGCCGGCCGAGTATCAAAAAATCGTCAAGATATTTTGTAACATCGCCTGACCACATTATTATTATTATTATTATTAAGAAATTTATATAGCACCAGCAGTGTACCTGGAACTTTACAAAGTAATAAAATAGACATGGTCCCTGCCCCTAGGGCTTACAGTCTGAGAGACAGGAGCTGGGGGAGAGACATAGGAAGGGGAACAGAGGGGTCTAACATTCATGAAGATGCGAGGTCTCAAGTGTACGTACTTGGCTTAGTTATGATGGGAATGACAGCAGGCAGGTCCATGTGGCAAGGATAAGGGTAAACAGTAGGGGTGGGAAACCGGTAGAATCCGGTATCCAATAATGCCGGTAACGGGCGTACCGGCATTATCGGATTCGACCCGGTAATCTGGACCCGGTACCGGATTTCGGGGTACCGGATTTTTTTACATTGCAGCCATTTAAAAATGGCTGCAATGTAAAAAAACTTAAAGCCCCAGCCCAAAAGTTTTTTTAAAAAAAAACCTCCCCGAGTCCAGGCTGCGCGGGTGGAAGGGGGGACACCCCCCACCCACCCTGCCCAGCCTGGATTTTTGTTTTCAAAAAGAACAGAGTAAGACCCAGAGGCGAGGCGAGGCGAGCCCACCCCCCAGCACCAGTGGCCACGGTGTCCCCGCAGCCGCCGGTAAGTATGACTCGATCCCTGGGGGGG
>QEPC01000113.1:668945-680511 GCA_003113815.1 Sphenodon punctatus
GGAATCCAGCAAGAGTGAGTGGTCAACAGTATCGAAGGCAGCAGAGAGATCAAGGAGCACAAGAATGGAATAGAGATGTTTAGATTTAGCCACCAGAAGATCGTTGGTGATCTTAGCGAGACCAGTTTCAGTAGAATGAAGGGGGCGGAAGCCAGATAGGAGGGGGTCAAGGGAGGAGTTGGAGGAAAGGAAATCAAGGCCGCATCCTCTGCTTAAAGGTCCATTCTACTAGGGAACTAAATCGCTCGAATGCGGACCAGGATATGGAGCATCCCATCGGCTTGGCTCGGTCATAATAATAATGACCGTCAAAAACAAAACCTAAGAGGTGGAAGCTGTTAGGGTGCACTGGTAGCAAGCGGAATGCAGATTCAACATCGTACTTTGCCAGCAGTGCACCCGCCAATGCTTTTGCCTTTGCAATGGCGACATCGAAAGACGCATACTTGATGGTTGTCAGTTCCTTTGGGATGGTGCCATTGACTGAATTTCCTCTTGGGTGGGATAGATGGTGTATTAATCTAAACTCTCCAGCTGCCCTCTTTGGCACCACCCCCAATGGCGACACTATCAAATTGCCCATTGGGGTTTGGCCAAACAGGCCGGCCACCCTGTGTGCCTCCTGTTCTTTGCTTATTTTTGCCCTCACAGCTTCCTTGAGCCCCACTACAGATTTCAAGTTTTGTGGGACTCAACAAGGCTGAACGGGGCCAGCTGGTATTACAAACCCTTCCTTAAAGCCTTGCACCACATAGTATACCTCTGCTCGATCTGGGTAATTTAATAATGCCTGCTCCAAACTCTCAGTTTTTACCGGTGTCGGCCCCCTTTTTTGATCCAGAGTCAGGTGATGAGATCTGGTTAACCTTGTTGCTACTGTCACCTTGCCCATATCTCCCTTTTCCACCCTTTTGACGTGACCGGAAGCAGTTACAGCATGGGTGACTTCCTGTTGCACCTCCCATTTTTATTATACTCCCAACAAGGGCCGGGGGCTCCTTGCCCTCCCCTTCATGTGTCCCATCAAAATGGCTCATTAGCTGGTGCCACTCCGCCCAGCACTAAAGTGTGCTCACTGTCAGTGCGAGGTGCGCTAGTCGCATCGATCATGCTCTCGAGCCACAAATCATGAGCATGAACATCCCACCCCAAACTAGGGTTGGCTGCTGTGCGATGGCAAAAGGCCTCATTGTAGCGCAACCAAGCCCCAGGCAATCCAGTCCCGTAAGCCCTTCGTACAATGTTGGCGTATTTGTGTAATTCTAACCCCCGCCCTGGGTAAGCCTGCATCATGACTCCTATGTAGACAGCGTACGCCGATGTCCAGTTGGCCCAATTCCTATCTGCTTTAGGGTGTATAAACTTCTCCTTATCTTTTTCTTCCTCTAGTGTAATATGCTCGACTATCGGGTCACTGAACAAATCGACATACTCACCTTTCCATATTTTTTCTTTAGTCGTTTGGTGTAGGTGCTCACCAAATGGGGCAACTAGGTCCAAACTTGCCCCACCTGGGGGTAAGGGTGGGCGCTGTCATCCCTGCGCTGGTGAAACCGGACCAGCAGCAGAGAGGGCTATTCCCTGTCCAGGCAGAGTCGCCTGCACCAGCACCCCCACAGGTGCACTTGCCATTGCCCCAGGCTTTTGCGTAGCTACACCCAGCTCTGTATTGGATAGGGTGACCGGCGTCACCATTACCCATGATCCATTCATCCACGCTAGTTGGGAATGTCCTTGTTTCACCCTCTGGGGCACCTCAATTTGCGGCACCATTTCACCTTCCCTCATCCTTACTTGCGTGTGGGGCCTGGTCCCTACTATTTGATCCCCTTCACTTCCTCTATCCCCGGAATTACCTGCTGTATTTTGTGCAGACTGGTTGTAAACAGCTCCGGTGGTGGGATTCACTGCCACCCGATCTACTGTCCATTCTCGTCTCCGCTCAAGCAGCTCATTCTCCAGTGCCAAGATCCTCTGCCACATCTGCTCCTATCCACCTCAGTCTTCCTGGTCTCGTTCCACACATCGTCTCTGCTCTGGGGGTCCTTCTCGGCTGTAGGGAAACAAAACCCCTCTAGACCCAGCACACTCCGCCAGTCTGCCAACCCCTCTATCCTGGGAATCCATGGCACTCGCTCCCTCCCCAAGGTAGTCCCTTTGTTGGCCATTATCAGTTTCTATTCCTCCAAGGTTCAATCCCCCCCTTTCACCCGTATTTATTGGGGCGGGAATACCTCTCTCACCATACAGAGCCTGCAGAAATGGGCCTGTTGGGACCCTCACTGCAGGCTGTTCACGTTCGTGCGACTTCAGGCCCTGATGCCCCGCCCGTCCTCTGGTCTTGCCCATCTGGCCTTCAATGAGTACCCCAGAGTCAGAGTGGGGGCATCTTACCAAAGATCGACCTGCAGGGGTACCCTCCTCCACTGCGCAGTACCGGGCCAGGAGGTTGATCACCCGGCCTCCCCCAGTAGTATTTCCCCCATATGGGGCCTGAGGGGGGGGCCTCTGGCGCCTGAAGGTCAGTGGGTTCGCCTCCTCCCTGCCTTGGAGGGTATTCAAAAACCCTGGTGTCCTCCCTTGGGCCTACCAGCCCTCCACACACCCCAAGGCCTGTGTAGTTCCCTTCTCCTTCCCTTGGCCCTGACAGGCTGGTCTGCTCAGCCATCATTGCCTCGCAGGCAGCTAGGCAGGCCAGCATCTCTCCACGGGTGGGGATCCTCCCCAACAAATCCCCTTAAGGGTCTAGCCCTACCTCGTTGTGCTGCTTCCCCACCTAGGGCCTTCCTTCATCTTGAGGGGGGGGCACTGGAGCTTCTTTCAGGTGGCTCTTTGCTGCCCCAGCTCACTTCTACTTTGGCCCATGCTTTTCCCCCAAGCCTGCGCCTCTATTCAGCCTTCAAAGGGGCTCCAGAGCTCAGCTCAGTCAGCAGCGAGGATGCACGCTGATGACTGCTCAGCCTCCTAATCCCAACTGCTGCTTTCCCTTTGCAGCACGGGAGGATGGTCCCTCCTACAAGGAGCTGTCTCCCAGTCCATGTGATGGCGCTTTTGCATCGAACTCCTGTTGCCACAGTAACCCCAGGACAAACAGCATGGGGGGGAGCCTTTTAACAGGCTTCCCAATGCTGCAGCTCTCCTCTGTGCTCAAGGGGGCGGGGCGCAACAAATCCCCCTCGCGCTGCCATTTCAGTTGCATGGGGACTAATCTCAGAACCATATTTGCAGATTTTTCAAGATAGAATAGATATTGCTTTACATCCTAAATTCCTACCTAAGATAGTATAAGTAAGACAGTTGTGAGAATGTGGCCCTTTTTACATGGGCCTCTCCCAGCCATGAACACACAGATTTCTTCATGTTCATGGGTGGGGGAGCCCTGTGTGAATGACGTGGCATATGTGCCCATGGCGGTTACTCTGTGGGTGTGGATGAGCGGGGGGGGTGAGTAGGGATGTGTGTGTGGCCATGTGCACGTTCGCCCATGTGCCAGCGTGCCCAAGGACCCACTCAAAGAAGAACAGAAGGTTGCTGCCTTGTAAACAAGGTTCTTCAAGATGGCTCAAACATTCTCACAACACCCACCCTTCCAGCCCCGCATGGAATTTTCTTATATTCCTAGAAAGGGTTGGAAGGAACTGTAATTCTGAGGGGGAGAGTGCTTTTTATTCTAGAGGAGTTTGAGACCATCACATGGTCTGTTATTTGAATAGGGTGAGCATGCACAACCCAGTTGTGAGACTGTTGGGAGCTATTTCAAAGAACCTTCTTTACAAGGCAACAACCTTCTGATCACTCATATGGGGTGGAGTTGTTTGTAAACAAACAGCTTTATCTCCCAGTCCTGCTGCTGCTGCTGCTGCAGCAGCATTACTATCAGGCAGAGGCAGGTGAGGGATGGGAACCGGAGCCATGGAGGGGAGGCAGAAGAACTTATTTGGGGAGAAGCTGGCTTCAGTCTGCTGCTCAGCCAGACAAGCTCGGGGCACATGCCTGGGGCCAGCCCTGGCTCTGCACCTTCCCGAGGGATGACATGCCCCAGGATACCAGTCTGGAGAAGATAATGATCCATCCATGACAAGGGCACTGCTGACACCTCCCCCGCTAATGGATTCCCCACCTCAAAGCCAGTGCAAAATATGATGTCCAAGGTATGCCTTCCAACATGTGTGGGGCCAACAACTATATCTGAGACCTGAACTATGGTTGCCATGGCGGCCATGAACTCATGCTCTGCCCCTCCAAGACTGGCGTCAGCATAGATATTGAATCCTCCCTTGTCCTGGGGGACCGCAAGACCACCTCTGACACCAGGCGGGCAGGGAAGATGCTCTATAGGTAGGTGCATGGTATATCAGCAGCAACCTCACTCTGTTTCCAGCCAAATCCATAACCAGGTGGAGGCCTTCAATTTCCATGATAGGTTGCACAGGAAATCTCCTCACAGATCATGTCTCCTTAAAAATAATGACACTACCACCCACTCCCCCCCATCCCTCCTACCATGGCTGATGCTGGACTGAGTACCCAGCTGGAACATGGTCAGCCAATATAGGCTGACCATAATACCAGCCATAATTATGGAGACCTGTCCAGCCAAGTCTCCATAATACATGCGAAGTTGGCTGCCTGATCCAGGATCAGTTCCTGGACCATACTTGACTTATTAACAACCAACTTCACATTCATTACTATCAAACCAAGGCCTGGGGACCTCTGATTAATGATCACAGCACCTGACCTGGAACCATTGAATAGGACAGGCATTAAACATCTATCCCATCTCACAGGTCTAACATGCCTCCCAGAAGGACCATAATTCCCCCAGCCCATCATGACCTCTACGGCAGTTGACCCACCCCCAGTGCACCCTCCAGACCCCAGACCCCTAAGGGAGACCCCCACCCTCCTACCCCATATCCTCCCCTCTCACAGGAGGATATTCCCCTCCCAAAGGGGTCGCACCCCTCCCTCACACCGATGGGGCCACCCACTCCATAACCCAATCTCATTGCACCCCCCCTCTTCACTAGGAGAACAGCACATTTCCGCAATACCCCCTCTTTCCCTATGCCAAATGAGCAGCCCACCAGCAGAGCCCTGCCTTGCAGAGCACAGCCCTGAGGACTTAATATCATATTAAGATACTATCCAATAAGCCTAAGATGGCAAGGCAAATATATAATAAATCTTTCAATTCCTTGTTTGCAAGGAAAAAACCTGTCTTTACAAAAGAACTTGGTCAAATTAAGGCTTACTGATATATTTAAACAGGACGATCTGGCAGCTTTGGCATCCTGGAAGGCGGCCCCACAATTAGGCACCTTTAAGCAATTCCACTGGTTAGAATCATATTTGGACAAGTTAAATGATATTACAATGCGCAGGGCTTTTACCTCTGTACGATTTGGTCTTCTCCCCGCTGCTGTTGTGGAGGGCCGATTTAAGAACGTACCATATTCACAAAGACTTTGTCCTTGTAGTGGCAAAGTAGTGGAGGATGTGGAGCATTTTGTTCTTTTCTCCCCTTTATATGAGTCTCTTAGGCAGGTCTGGATCTCACCTTTGTGAGACCGGAGCTGCTCATTACATAAAGGGAATGTAGCAGCTCTATTAGCAACCCATGATGAGGAAGTTGCCTTATTTGTTGTACTGGCTATAAGAATCTGTACTGCATCATGCTAAAATTGTGAATTTCTCGTTTTTTGGATTTCAAGGTTTTATCTTTATCTTATGGTTTTTTAATTGTGAGGTTACTTTTTTAATATATGTTGTATGACATGCTTGTCTATGTTTATCTATGTCTAGGTTTATTATGTATTTATTTATTTAAATGTTCCAGTCTATTGTCTTGTATTATAAGTGGATGTTTGTTATGTTTTTATCTTTTTGTCTGTATGTTTTTTATTTTTGACCATGGCGGAAGCTAGTGTCTAATAAAGTATTGATAATAAGTCCTTTGTATAATACGTAATTTTAAAATAATCTTAATGTGTGCAGTTTAAATAACCCTATCAAAAGAAAGAGGATTTGGAACTACATCAACAATAATAATAAGCACATTTTCATGTTACAGGAGACACACCTACTTAAACAAGACAATAAAAGATTTCAAAACTCTCAATTTGACATTACATATGCCAATGCAAGAAGGAAAAGGTCTGTGACCATAATTGGTGCGCTTCTCAGCTAAAATTTAACCAGACAAAAAAGATTCAAGATGAGGATGGCAGATTTTTATTATTAATTGGACAATTTGGGAGACCAAAAACTCACACTGGTATGTCTCTATGTCCCAAACGTTAAGCCCTGCCCTTCATTCTCAAATATATCCCCAAAATTCTCAATGAAATGAAGGCAAATTAAATCATAGCTAAGGATTTCAATGGCCCACTCAGCACATTGGATAAATCGAATTGATCTCTGCTGGAGTCAGTCAAAATAAAAATCAAACAACTACTGGATAAAAATGGGTTGATAAATGTATGGCAAACTCTAAACCCAGTTGAAGCTGATTTTTCCTTCTACTCAAGTAAGCATCAGTCATGCTCCATGATTGATCACTTGTGATATCCAGGGACTTTTTGTCAGAAGGTGACAAATGTTTGACAGACGTTTTTTCTTATCATAACACATTAGCTCTTGAACTTCAGTGTGAGGTGGAGCATTCAAAGAAAAAAAACTGCCAGCTGGTGACTGCCAAAATTTTGTTTAAAAGAATCAAGTGATCATGGATAGAATTCATGAAGAATTAAATGAATTTATCAAACACAATGCAACTGATGATGTCTCACCAAAATATTTGGTGAGACTGCCAAAGCCTTTCTTGGAGGCCAGTTTATATCACAAATTGCCTACCCAAGAAAACGGAAGAAAGTTCAGCTCAGTGAGTTATATGGGCAACTTAAACTCCTAAACAAACAAAATAAAACAGACAGACACACAGAAATAGACATAAAGGGTAAAATCAATTTTGCCAGGAAGTTTTAAAGAAATTCAGATACACCAAACAATTTAATTTTAATAAAAATAACAAGGCTGACAAGGTGCTTGCCTGGCAAGTCAAAAGAAAGAGTCAAAAATCCACTATATCTTTTATTAGAAAGAAAGAGAGGCAGGAAATGCTCACTGGAGAGGTTATGTTAAAACAATTTTAAAGTCTTTCAGTTCTACAAGTCTACAATTCAATCACCCCATGTGATTAGAACCAGTGTGGTATAGTGGGTAAGATGTTAGACTTGGACCTGGAAAGCCCAGGTTCAAATCCTACTCTAACCATAAGCTCACTGGATGGCCTTGGGCAAGTCATCACCTCTCAGCCTAGACAGCTAGTATGGTGTTATGAATATGTTGCTGGGCTTGGTCCTGGGAAGCCAGGATATGAATCCTGTCCCAGTCATGAACTCACTGTAAGGCCTTGGGCAAGTCACCATGGCTGTTTTTACATGGATGGATGGAGGCGGGTGGGGGATGGGTGTTTTGTCATGGTGGGTGGAGGTGGATGTGTGTCCATGTCCATTTACATAGACACACACCCACCTCCACCCACAGAGCCTCCTCTGCTTTTCTGGAGGGCTCCGTGGGTGGAGATGGGTGTGCAATGGGTGGAGGTGGGTGTTGTGTGGGAGTGTGCACTATTGGGCCTCAGGGCTCACAGTGATAAAACTTTGGCAAAAAGAGGATGATATACCCAAGTGTGTTAACTAGAGCAAAATATCTTACAAATCTGATTTCAATTTTTTTTAGAAGAACTCCACCCCAAAGTAAATAAAGGTCATGAGAATCCCTTTTTCAGGTCTTGCTTTGCAGATTTGGTGTACATGGGTAATTTCAGACATACTGGGCCTCCAGGCCCAACATGCTGAAACCCGGACTGGAATCCATCTTGGCTTTATCACACAGGGGAATCTTGGAGGGGGCGGGGCCATGTAGTGTGACTTTTTATTTATTTTTATTTCTTACATTTACAAGTCGCCCCATATGCCTATGGCACCCTGGGGTGACATACAACTAAAAACATTCATAAAACAATTTTAAAACATCAACAATATAAAAACATCATTAGGGCAGGAGAAAAGGAGAAAAAAAATTAAAAACAACATAAAATAAGGGCAGAGAAAAGCTAAAAACCCTCTTCCCTCCTCCCCCTCTCCCCAAAGGCCTGGGAGAATAGCCAGGTTTTACAAGCCTGCCGGAATGTTAAAAAACTTGGGGTCAGGCGAGCTTCCTCCAGAAGGGAATTCCAAAGACGCGGCCTGGCCACTGAGACTGCCTTCTCCATCGTGGCCCCCCCACTTAACACGGGGGACCTCCAGGAAGGCACCCCTGGCAGACCGAAGGAGCCGCTCTGGGGAACAGAGAGCGAGGTGGTCCCTGAGGTACGAGGGGCCAAGTCTTTGAAGGGCCTTATAGATCATTACCAATACCTTGAACCTGGCTCGGCACGCTATTGGCAACCAGTGCAGAGTCCGGAGCACAGGTGTTATATGCTCCCTATGACCCGTCCTCATCAGGAGACGGGCCGCTGCATTCTGCACTAGCTGCAGCCTCCGAACCAGGAACAAGGGCAGCCCCACGTAGAGCGCATTGCAGTAGTCCAGCCTCGAGGTGACAAAGGCATTGATGAGGGAGGCCAGGTCCGGCCTGGAAATGTATGGACACAGCCTCCGCACCAGATACAACTGGCGGAAGGCTGCCTTCACCACCACCTCCATCTGTCGATCCAGGCAGAGATCCGAGTCCAACACCACCCCCAGACTCTGGATGTGCTGAGCTATAAGAGGGCAAACCCCAATCAGGGGGGCCAACACCTCCCTCACCCTCCCCACCACCATCACCTCTGTCTTATCGGGATTAAGCTTCAGTCTGCTCTGTCACATCCACTCCGCCATGGCCTCCAAACACTGGGACAGCAACGACTTGCAGCCGCATGGCCCTGCGCTCCCACTTCTGCCCACCCTCAGGGAGATGGGCAGGCCCAGCAGTCAGTGCAGCTGCTGCACCCAATCCCATACCGCAGTCCGGACCACACTCAGGAATGGAGCAAGGTAACACAAGTTATGTTTGCCCCTTTCCTGATCATGATTCAGCTAACCCCAGAACCGTGGTTAGCTTTGAATACCACCAGGTATTCACTGTGGTAAACATCTGACGGGGCTCAAACGGACATGCCACCGATCACAGCCACCACACTGGATCCACTGTGATCCAGTGTGGTTGACTGTGGTGGTGTCGTGTCTGAAATTACCCCATGTATAAGAAAATTAGAAATAGTTTGAGGGAAGACCTCATATGCACCAGTATTTGGGCAACTATCAAAGGATTGCAGGTTTAAACAAGGGATGAAATCTAAATGGCAAAAACATGGTTTTACAAGAGCCTCACATATCTTTGTAAATGATAAATTGAAAACTCAAGAAGCAAAATGGCCCTTAAAGAAAACAATTCTCAATGAAAAAGCACTCAATTTTTGATAAAGCAGGAGATAAAGAGCAATTCATCAGAAAATCTTTTGGGGCTGGAGACACTCAATCTGTGGTGCTGAACTCATCCAGGACTTTGGTCCTGGGGGATTTCAATGTCCATGCCGAGCCATTCTTGTGGGAGCAGAGTGAGAGTTCATGGCTGCCATGGCAACCATGGACTTGTCCCAAGTTTTAACTGCCTGACCCATGTGGGGAGACATACCTTTGACCTGGTGTCCTTTTCTGGCCTTGAGGCGGGTGATCCTGTAGTGGGGGAATGTGAGGGTCACGCCCTTATCATGGATGGATCATTACCTCCTACAGGCCAGTCTCTTAGCACACCAACCCCAGAAGGGGAATGGACAAGTTAGGATGGTCTGCCCCTGGAGGCTGATGGAACCTCAATGGTTCCAGGAGGCCCTGGGGGATTTAACCTTAGACCCTGATGGCCGCTCCGTTGATGAACTCGTCTGGGCCTGGAATACCTTGCTCGGGGAGGGCATTGACAGGGTGGCTCCGAGATGTCTCCTACCTCTCTCTCGTCACTGCAGGGCCCCTCGGTTCACTGAGGGGCTGCGGTGTATGAAGCAGGAAGGTAGGTGATGAGAGTGACGCTGGTGTCAGACTCATGCTGAATCCGACCGACTTCTCCATAGGTCCCATTTGCGGTCTTATATTGAGGCTGTGAGGACGGCAAAGAAAGAATTCTTTGCCACCCTCATAGCATCTGCAAAGTCGCATCCAGCGGAGCTGTTCCGGGTGGTGCGGGAGCTGGTCAGTCCGGCCTCCCTCCGCCTGGATGGGGACTTGTCCCAGGCCTGCTGTGAGGAGTTTGCCATCTACTTTGCAGACAAGATCGCTCGGATCCAGAGAAACTTCAACACTGGATTAGGAACAGTACAGATGGAGCGCGAGGTGATGGAGGCCCTGTCTGGTCCATCTTTTTGGACTGAGTTTCAGGAAGTGACGCCAGCCAATGCTGTGGATATCCTGGGGTCTGTGAGAGCCACCAGTCTGAATTAGATCCATGCCCGTCCTGGTTGGTGAAATCCTTCACGGAGACATTGGGGATGGTGCTGGCGAGGGTAATCAATGTGTCCCTTTAGCAGGGGAGATTGCCCCCCCGTCTCAAGGAGGCCATGGTGCGCCCCCTGCTGAAGAAGCCACCTTGGATGTAGATGCACTCGCCAGCTACCAACCTGTCTCTAACCTTCCCTTTTTAGGGAAAGTTATTGAACGGGCGGTGACACTGCAGCACCAGGCTCATCTTGACAGTGTCGATTTCCTCGATCCATTTCAATCAGGGTTCCGCCCCGGCTATGGTACAGAGATGGCATTGGTGACCTTGGTGGACGATCTCCTCCAGGAGAGGGACACAGGACATTCATCACTTCTGGTCCTGCTAGATTTCTTGGCCACTTATGACACAGTGGACCATGAGCTGCTGTTGAGATGATTGTGAGGCCTGGGGGCGGGTCTGGACGGGATTGTCCTTGGATGGTTCTGATCATTCCTCTCGGGGAGAAGCCAGTGGGTTGTCTTGGGGGCTGAGTCTTCCAGTCCCTGGGCCCTGGATTGTGACATTCTGCAAGGTTCAATTCTGTCTCCATTATTGTTTAATGTATATATGCAGCCCTTGGGGGAGATTGTGAGAGGGTTTGGTGTGCGCTGCCACCAATATGCTGATGACACCCAGCTTTACCTCTCTTTTTCAACCAACCCAGGTCCTGCCATCTCAGTTCTGTCCCAATGTTTGGAGGCCATAGCGGATTGGTTATGGCAGAGCAGACTGAAGCTCAATCCTGATAAGATGGAGGTGATGGTGGTGGGTAGGGCAAGGGAGGTGTCAGCTCCCCTTGTAGAGGGGGTCCGCCCTCCTGTAGCCCAGCAGGTTCGGAATCTGGGAGCATTATTGGGCTCAGATCTCCACCTAGATAGGCAGGTGGAGATGGTGGCAAAGGCTGACTTCTGCCAGCTGTATCTGGTGCGGAGGCTGCATCCATATATTTCCAGACCTGACCTGCCCACCCTCATCCATGCCTTCATCACCTCGAGGCTGGACTACTGTAACGCGCTCTACGTGGGGCTTCCCTTGACGCTGG
>QEPC01000113.1:686620-700029 GCA_003113815.1 Sphenodon punctatus
CGCGTCCCGCCTGCAGCTGTGGGTGTTGTCCCTGGGTTGTCCCCCTCCTCTGCCTATGCCCTCTCCACCTCCATCGCTGCCCCTGCCTCCACCTCCTCCACCGCCAGTGTCGCTTTCTCTGCCTCCGCTCTCTTCCACCTCCCTCCTCGCTCCATCTCGCCACGCTTGCTTGCTGCTGATTTCGCTTTAAATCTCCCTCCGGTGGTTGTGTTGTTGCCGGTTGCCCAGCAGCGATGCTGCATGCCTTGTCCCCGGCTGGGGCTCATTTTGTTTGGTTCCGCCCGGGGATTGGCGTCCAGATGTTACTTTTCCTTGGTTCCCGATGGGGGTCCGTTTGACCACGCTTCCCGGGATATTCCCCCGGCTAGCCCGGGAAGCGTGGTTGAAATTGACCCCATGTGGGTATTGAGCATGATGAACATCTGGCGCGCACCGAACAGACATTCAGGGCCCTTTGGCCCCGCCGCGGGGTTGAGCGTGGTTCACTGTGGTTGAGCGTGATCTCGTAACGTCTGAAAATACCCAATATGCCAGGTGCAGTCGCACCATCAATTTGTATAGAGGCATTAGGACATCCTCAGTTTTATTCTCTATCCCTTCGCAAATAAGTCCTAACATGGTTTGCTTTTTTGATTGCTGTTGCACAATTATTCTCCATGAAAATACCCAATAAGTCTTATTCCGCACAAAAAACCCCAATAAAAATTGAATGGGAGTCTTGGGGTGGGTGCGTGGTGTTGCACATTGTGGCATATTTGAGAAGAAAAAAGGCTTTGCACCAGACAACACACTATTCTGCTGTGTCGGGGCAGTGTGACAGACATGGGGTGCATGCCATTTGTGGTGATGCAAAGCTCAATTTGGGATTTATAAATGTTGAAACCTCAGTTGTTTATTCTCCATGATAAACCCAACAGAAAATTAAACAAAAAAACCCTAACATTAAAGAAAAAAAACACATTAAAGGCAGAACCATTTCCAAAACAAAAAACTTTCCTCTTCAAAAGCATTTCACAAAATATATTTCCCCCTACATTAAACTCCAAAAAACATGAAAATTACAATTGCAATTCAAAAAACATTTACCATAAAGAAAAATTAAACACCAGAAACCATGGAAATTATTTCCAGATTTTCTATCTATATCCCCTAATTTACCATCAACATTAAGGGAAGAGATGTACTTAATTTATTACCATACATACTTACCTTTAACTACTATTTACCACTAACTAAACTGAATTGCTTGGTGAAGGACTCTGTCATGTCCGAATGTTTCCAGGGGGCTGGACTAGATGACATCTGAGGTATCTTCCAACTCTGTGATTCTGCTTCCATCAATCAACTTTAGTGTGTTCAATAAAATATAGTGATGTACTACTTTGCCCAATGTCCTTTACTACAGAACGCACCCCATGCACACATTCAAATCTCACATAATACTGGACACGTTAGCATCAGAACTGGATTTCCCTGCCCTGACATCCATTATGAAACTCTTATTAATTTCCCTGCCAAATGATTAGGCATGCACAAGTTTAAAAATATCACATAAGATGCAAAGTAATGTGAAATAGTGTAACATGGGCAAACAGTCTCTCTCATGGGAGTACAAAACTCTCTGTATCTTAAAACCTTGTAAAGAAGCCTTACTGAATACAAAGGGCAGGAAAAGTGCCTATGCCATATCTGTTGCAGAAGGTGTGCAGTAAATGAAGGAGGAACCTAGAGGAAAAATGAGGACAGAACAACTGAATGCTATTGATTCTAATTCTCCCTTCCACACAATGCTGGGCAAGTTACAGCTTTTCTCAGGTGACAAATAATTGTGTATCCCCCTCTTTACTAAGTTTTCAATTTGGAACACTTGGGCCAGGATGTTGCAAATCGCTGATCATTAATAGCAGCTACTGCACACACGCATAGCTATCATAGGGACAGGCGGGGCATGTGTCCTGGGGCCCATCATGGCTGGGGGCCCACTGGCCCACCCATCATCCCTATCATAGCTAAGCAGCCGCAGCCGGACAGGGATTTTTTTATTTAAAAAATCAGCTGCTTCGGAGCCATCCCGCAGCGGGGCCCCTGCCCCCACTCATCATCTAGAGCCATTATCTTTGCTGTTGCTGTTGGTCTGGCTCCACCTCCTCGCTCCCTCACGTCCCCCCTCCCCTCCCAGGAAGTTGCTTTATGCAACTTCCTCCTGGTGCCGCCGCGCGGGAAGAACACGTTGCAGCCGGAGTCACACGGGTAGTTCATTCTGTGGCACAGCTTTCTCCCCGTGCGCTGCATGGTGCGTAGGGCTCCCTCTGCCCCCAACCAGCCTCCCCTCCCGGGTTTTCTCCGGATAATCAGATGCTGCAACCGCTTCATTGATGTAACGGAGCCCAGCTCCCCCCTGTCCATTTCTCTGCCCCTTTCCTGAGTCTCTCAATTACCTGCCAGCTCCGGCTCAGGCAGGGTTAATAGAGCTGCAGAGTCTCGCCTCGCCGGGAGCCGGGATCAAGATCTCCAAGTCCTGAGTCCCTGCACAGATCCCGCGGGAAGGGGGAAAATGGAGCAGAGCAGCAGCTGGGCACTCTGCATAAATGTAGGTGGTGGCGGCGGAAGCAGCAGCAGCAGCCCCTTGTTTTATCTCTAATAACCTCCCTCCCGGGTGCAGCAGACTCTGCTTTCCCTATTGTTTATTCTCTCCCCACCCCCCTCCAACCCTTTCCTGTGTCCTTCCCTGATCCCAAACCGGGCTCCAACTCTCCCTGCAGCTGCATCAAGGGGACTGGGCTGGGGGAAGAGAACCCAGGTGTCCTGCCCCCCCCCCCCTCGCTGCCTGGGAGCAGGATGTTTGGTCTCACATCCAGGCTGAAAGAGACTCCCCTCCTCCAACAGGATTTGTCGTATGTCTGCAACTCCCTAGGAAGGGCCCCCATAAGCCAATCCTGGTCAGCAGCTGCCCCTCCGTGTCCCCCACAGAGCCGGGGAGAGGGCGTAATTAACTCAATTTTAGACCTTGCTGAGCAACTACAGTAGGAGATTTAGGCCTTAATCCTGCAGGCACTCACATGAGCTTCACTGCAGCCCAATGGATGTGCTGCTGCTTGGAGGAGGGGGAGAGAGAAATGGGATAGGATTTAGCAAGCCCTCAAGGACCTCCCCAAAAAGTCCAGCACTGCACGAGAAGGGTGGTGAACTCTGGCAAAATTGTGGATGCTCAGGTTGTTTATATAAAGGTGCCTACCTTCCTGACTCAAGAGACAAAACAATGCTCATTGATTTCACTGGGGCAAGGTTTGCTCAGTCTCTTCCCTCTTTTGCTTCCACTTCACTCCCCCCTGCCCCCTCCCCCCATACACACACTTCTTCCTCCCTTCCTGTCTTTTCCCTTCCCTGTTCCACTCCTGCTTTCTTTTCTCCTCCTTCCATTATCTCCCATTCTCTTTGGTTTTCTTGCTGTTTTTTTTACCTTGCTCCTTACCAAGCAGCTGGTCTGCAAAAGGTTCCGTTTCCTTCTTTACAAACCTCAGAGGGGCAACCTTTTACAAGAGCCAGATCCAAGCCTGGGTTACTGGGTACGTTTCAGTTAGTGGACTTTGGATCAGGGCCATGTGTGTGTGTTTGTTTAAAAGAGTGTGTGTCTGTGAGAGTTTGTCTAAATGGGGGGGTGAGTTTGAATTGGGGTGTGTGTCTGTGAGTGTGAGAGAAAGAGAGACTAGAAAGGTGAGGTGATAGCATGTGTGTGAGTATGAATGGGTGTGAGTGAAAAGAGAGGTGAAAGCGTGTGTGTGAGCTTGAATGGGTGTGTGAGTGAAGAGAGGAGAGCATGTGAGAGAGTGAATGAGTATGAGAGAATGAATGTGTGTGAGAGAAGGGTGAGTGTGTGTACGCAAGAGGAAGTTGCTCCCTCTACCCTGCTCCCACTCCCATGGTTGTCCCCCCTCACCCCCTGATGGCTGCCCCCACTCCCACATGACTCCTGGAGAGGGAAAGGGAGCCACCCCCCTGCCCAAGGAGAGGCCCAGCAGAGAAAGACCTAAACATTCAAGCTGGAGAAAAAGAAAAAAAAATCTGTCCCAGATTTGGGAACATGTTTTGTGTTTGGAGAAAGTGAGTCTGGATACAAATGGCAACTTGGAGGACTTTTATTCTACCTGGTCTTCCTGTTACGAATGCATAAAGGTGAGGCTTGATATGGAGAACCGAGAGGATCCCATTTTTGTGAAGAGTACATTGGGACAAGTAGCAGGTTTTGTTTTGCTGGTGGGGTGGGACTGGAAGTAGATTCGGCCAGGGTGAGAACAGACATGACAACTCCACTTTAACCTTTCTTCTGCATGTTGCAGGGCTGCGTAGGGAACCAATACAGCTCTACGACATGCATAACAAATGTTAAAGCGGTGAAAGAGGGGAGGGAGAGGGATAGGGGAGTCTATGGTGATGGACGGGGGGCCCAAAGCCCATTTCTTGTCCCTGGGCCCATTCCAACCTAGCTACGCCCCTGCTACTGCAATAGATAGGTGCTGCACTTTGACCTTATAAAACACCATAAAACACTATTAGAATGTTAAGCACTCTGAAAGCAGACATCCAGAACAATTGTGGTATCTTGTCAGACCAAATATGACATTCAGATTATCTTTTTGACCAAGTTTTCATGAAAAACATTTTCTAACTTGAAGGAAGAGGAAGAAAAAATTGTGAGTGGAGTGTGAAAAATGACAGAACAGTAATTCTGATGTAGCAGCAACTCGAAGTGCATTCACATGAATCCCCTCTCTGCCTTTGAAAGTACCTTAGCAGGAACATTGTGGCTCATTTTGTAATGTTTTCAGGATGTTGTAGTATCGAGTATATAGAGAATATTCACACATCAGTGCAATAAGCAGTAAATATATATATATATATAGAAAATATAGAATAGTAGTATGGGTTGTTCACCCCTTGAGGTATCATCCCCATCACTTCTCTCTTTATACCAAAGGCACCATCCCTTCTGCCTCCCCACCATCACAGCCTCAACCTCCCACCCCACATAAATATAGTTTCCCTATACTTTCTGCTATTTTGTGCAGGAAGTATAGGTCATTCGAGCGGAGGTCTTGCCTGTCTTATTTCATCTGCATTGGGATTTGTGGTGGTGGTGTTGACAAAACTTCCCCATATTGCTTTGGCGGTTGTTGGTCGAATGAACAATAGGTTGTTCATTTTCCTTACCGTCTATATCCCCCCAGCCAATGCTTCCAGTTTCCAGAGTGATTTGGGGGATAATCTGGAGGTTTTCATTCATACCCTGCAGGTTAGATACTCGCAGGCCTTTTTTGTTCTGACTGGGGATCTAAATGCTCAGCTGGGAATTGACCATGAGGAGCTTTTGATCCACTGTCCCTCTTTCAGCCCTAGTGCTACAGTATTCAGTCGCTGCTCCAAGGACAAGACTCTAAATGCCTCTGGGCTTAGATGGGCTGCTCTGGCGACCAATTCAAATTTGAAGATTCTCAATGGTGCCTTTCCTGGGGATGTTATGGGGAATTTCACGTTTGTCTCCCATCAGGGCTGTAGTGTAATTGACTACATCGCCTTCTCCCCGAGTCTCCTTCCCTATCTATCTAGCTTTTTAATAGGCCAGGAAATACATAGCGACCACCTCCCCTTAATCTTAACCTTCCAGCTGTCTATTGTAAGGGTGGTGGGAGCTAGTAGGACTGTCTCTTATGAGGCTAGCTCCAGCCCACGCAGATGACCCTGGTCCAATGACCTTGCCTTCCAGCTGGGGAAAGCATTGCCCTCTCCCACTGGTGGTGGGAGTATGCCCTCTTTTGGACCTGATGACCCATTATCTTAGTCTTATCGTCCTCCTGAGTACCCTTCTCATTTCTGTCCCCTGCCAACCACGGGCAGGCTGAGGGGCTGTCTGTAGGGGAACCCCCTGGTATGACTGGGAATGCAGGGCCCTGAAGGTTCACCTGGGCATCTTGTTTAGTTCCTATAGGAGGCGGAAGGAAGAGGGGTTGTTACTGGAAGCCAAGAAGGAGTACCGTGTGCTCCCCTAAGGGGTAAAAGGGCAGCTCATTCTGCCCTGACTTGGGATACTTTGCTTACTACCACTCGCGCTAGGGATTCTAGGACTTTTTGACTCTCCCTCAATTCTCTTATGGCTAGTCCTTGTAGCTCTAGTCTCCCATCCATTTCTAGTGAGATTTGGTTGTCCCACTTTTGGACTCTTTTCCTAGCTTAGGAGCCCGAGGAGGACCTTTCCCCCCTATTGTTGGACCTTCCCCGGTGGCCCCCGGTTACGGAGTTGGAGGTCGCCAAACTAATTCATTCTCTTAAGCCGGGGAAGGCTCCTGGCCATGATAGTGTTCCTGCCGAGTTCACTAAGACACATGCAGGTTGGTGGGCCCCTTTCCTGGCTGCTTTTTTCATTTCCTTGGACAGGACTGGCACTTTTCCGACCGACTGGGGAAGGGCGGTGATCATCCCTATTTATAAGGGTGGTGATAGGTCGGACCCAGGGAACTTTAGGCCGATAAGCCTGTTAAGTGTTATAGCTAAGCTTATGCTAAGCATTTGCTATCCATCTTGAATAACTGGCTGGCCAAGTCTCAAGTGCTACACAGGGAGCAGGCTGGGTTTCGGGCCAACAGATCGACCCTCGATCACTGTTTGGTCCTTTTCCATCTGGCCAAAAAGTATGTCCAGGCCAATTCCAAGCTCTTTTGTGCTTTTGTAGACCTGAAGGCAGCCTTCGATTCGGTTGACAGGTCTCTGCTTTGGGCTAAGCTAGCTAGACTGTCAATCGATCGGAGGCTGCTTATTTTGATTTGTTTGTTGTGCAGGGATTTGGCGCTGGCTGTCAGATTATCTCATCAGGGGCATCTTACACCTTGGCTCCCCATCTTTTCAGGTGTTGCAAGGCTGTTTTCTCGCCCCCACCCTATTAAATCTGTTTCTCAATGACCTGGCCCCCTCAATGACTCGACCTGAATTTTCTCCACCCAAGTTGGCCTCGCACCATTTGGGTTGTTTACTTTATGTCAATGACACGGTTATCCTCTTCCAGACTAGGGTGGGTATGAGCAGACAGCTGAAATCCCTTTCCAACTACTGTTCTGCCAATAAGTTGGTTATCAATTGCAAGAAGACCAAAGTCCTAGTTTTTGGGAGGGGGAAGAAAATTCACCGTTGGTCTCTCGATGCCCACCCAATAGTTCAGGTTTCTTCTTATAAATATTTTGGGATTTTGTTCAAAGCATCGCTCAGTTGGACTTCCCACTGGGAGATGGCACTCAATAAAGTTAAGGGCCCGGTGGTGACTATTCCCCACCTGTTCAAACACAAAGGTCATGGGAGCCTGGGGGTCGCTCTAGTAGTCATGGATGCAAAAGTGCATGCCCAACTCCTCTATGGTGGAGCTTTATGGGCAGTGGGTTGGCTGCAACCAACCTGATTGTAACCAAGCCAGGCACACGCACCTGAGACTTAGCATCCACCTGAATGTATGTTTGTCTTCTCCCCTGTCTCTCCCACTGTCCCCTCTCCCCCTCCTTGTCTTCATCATCATCATCATCATTTATTAAAGACGTGACCTTAGGTCATTGTCCAACAATACAGAAAGGAGAAAGCAAAACAACATACATAAAAGAGGTCAAGGACAATAAACAATCTATCCTACTCACATAATAAAAACAATGCTTCCATCTCTAAAAGGACTTACAAAGTCCAACAATGACCCTTAATAACAAAGAAATATTATAACCAAATAAGGGGTAAGTAAAGATAGTATATAATATAATAGGGCCATTTTGCATACAGGGATTCCTAGTTACTTCCCCTTAGAATATTCCTCCATTCTTACAGTTCTCACTAGCTAAACTAGTAGCTAAGTTGGTTCCTATCTAAGGTAGCAACAAAACTAGCCCTACCCTACTTACTCACAAACCCTCAACCATGTCCTAGGAATAGCCTAATATAGGCCATATCCACCTGCTGACCTATCATAACTCAGTAGGGCCAATCATCTAACTGAGTGGACCTTCTGAGTTCGCCTTGCCCTTCCCGGGGCTTATAGCGGCAGCACTTGACCTCTGCACTAAAATTTGAGATAGGGGGAATATATAGCACTAAAACGAACTCATGCTTAAATTCAAAAAGGGAAGCACGTAATTAATGGCTAGCCCTTCACAAGATCTATATTGGGAGTACGTGACCCCTAACTGGGTGCAGTTACCTATATAAAGGGGATAATGGAGCCAGTACAAACGCAACCAAAATTTGGCGTAATTGAAGCCCTATGACCGTGCAGAGCTAGATTAGTGAGCAGAACTAACCCCAAAGATGTTATTTCAAAATGTTAGGGAAGATCTAAGCTCATATCATGTTGGGGAGAGAACAAATCCTTCCCCTCTTGGTCCTGCCCTATCTAGCTGAGATGTAGCATTGCTAGCCATACAATTTCCATGCCTTGTTAGTCTTGACATTTTTTAAGCAGTTTCAACCTAATTGCTAGATTTGTGATATCATAAGGTGGAGAGAGAACTTACCCAATGATACACAAATTTTCATTCCAGCTCTATCAGTAACTTGGATTCAAGGAAATTCTTTCTTAATCCCATTGCTAGCATCAGGAATCTCATAATGCCAGCCGTTACCTCAGGATCCAAATCCATGAGGGCCATTTGTGTTAGAAAGAAACTCGATGCCCCTTGGAATTCCTTGATGAAAGGCTGAAGTGTCTCTGAACGTATGGCATCATACAGATGAAACCTTTCCAAAGCTCTACCAGGAGAGCTACCAGAACAACTCCTAATTACACCTGTCTGCTTTGGTCATGAGAATGGGCACTACATATTAATCATATAGTTTACAGTTAGTGCCTTGAAAAGGCTCAGCTGCTCTTTTTGGACCAGTTGTACTGGGATCCTGGGGTCTATGCTGCCTTCTGCTTGCCCAAGTCCCTTTCTAATAGCTAGCTAATAAAAGTTGTGGGCATTCATACATGTACTTGCTTTTTAACCCATTTAAAATCCAACACAGGTAGGCAAGTATTCATTTCCATTGCAGGTATATAGTCAGGAACAAAAAAGTGCTGAGCATGAGGCCAACAAACTGGATGGCAGGACCAATAGGATACACACTACATATACAATTCCAGAAGGAACAACATGATAAAATTGAATTATTTATTATACATATGTCTGGACCCAACCACAAGCATGAGTAACCATATCAAAATGATGACGCCAAACATAACAAATGTCCATACACATGTCCTACGAGATCCCGGGTTATATTCTCGTTTCAACAGTTGGTCTTTATCAAGAATCTTGAACAGATATGGAAATCACAAAACAGATGTCATCGCTAAGTTGGTCTTCTATACACTGATGGTATAAAATATACACAAATCAGTATCCCATATCACAAGACTAACTTCAATGTTTCTTTCCCTGACTAAATGTCACATTACATAACAGAAAAGAATACACAATACATAACCCAAATAAGCCAGATGCATGACAAAAAACACCAATGTCTTATATAATGTTCATTATTACTTACAGTCATCTCTGTGATCCGAACAAGTAAAAATACATACAACTATCCCCATAGGGCATGTACATGTACAAAGACAATATCACCATCAATATTAAAAATATATATACATATCAATTCTGGTTTGGTTTAACCTCAAAACTAGACCTATTCGAATATCCCATGACCTACTAAATGCCCCAAAACATGGATAACTCATATCCTAATGGAAAAACGTTATACTATAATCCCCTTCACCCTAATTATGATGTTTACTATTTCTAAAGTCTAAATGGACTAACCATAAATGTAGAAACAATAAACTATAAACCCACCATGAGACTATGGGCAATGTAGGTAACAAGTCTAGTAAAATTGAATCTCTGGGTAGGGCCTCTATATA
Organism: Sphenodon punctatus; assembly: GCA_003113815.1. NCBI lineage: Eukaryota > Metazoa > Chordata > Lepidosauria > Sphenodontia > Sphenodontidae > Sphenodon > Sphenodon punctatus. Next base: position 696,549 of record QEPC01000113.1, read on the forward strand.
TACCCCATGACCTACTATTCTTAAGGTCTGGATAAGTTGGCCATAAATGTAAAAAACAAACAAACAAACTACAAAACCACCATGAATATATGAGCAATATAAATGACCATTCTAGCTAAATTCAATTCTCTGAGATTACGCCTATTCAAATATCCCATGACCTACTTACATACCCCATACCATGAATAACAAAATTCAAAAAAACAACAACAAAATAACTGAAAATGTATAACATAAACTGCCACAAGGCTCTTACCCAACTTCAAACACATGAAGAACTACTGTATGAAAAGTCTATTTCATGGTGAGAGTGGGCCTCATGCATCTATCCAATAAAAAAACTGGTATAAGTATGTCCAAAAATAAACCCATCCTTAAAGAGTACAACATTGCAAAGCACCACTGTAAGAATGGCCAAACTTCCCTTCTTACCTCCTTTATGATGCAAAGGAGAACCAGCCTGAACACCAGACCATACCTTTCACAATGTAATAGTTCTGAAATTACAACCTTCTTAAATACCCAATCATGTGACCTACTTAGTAGCAAGCACACCTGTGCTAGAGCTACACTAGAAGCAAGATCCACAGGAACTTGAATATTAACCCTGTAGTGGCTTCTCATGTAAAAAAATGCTGAAACCAAAACCAGAAGTGATATAAAGTAAAAAAATCACAACCACAACACATTAACAATAAGTTAACACTGCCATCTCCAAATTATATTAACAATTATAATAAACAGTATTCTTATAAGAAACTGGACAATTCTATTTTATCATTAAGTCCCTTGGGTGAGATAGTATTAAGTCTGTGGATCCACAGACTCTTCTAGTCAATTCAGAATGGATGTTTGTTATCCCCCTAGGAACTCCCTTGACAACCTCAATCATAAACACCTTAAAATCAGTAAAGTGGTGCTTATGTGTCCAAAAATGAACCACAAGGGGGGCTTCTAGAACCCCATTTTTGATTTTACTCTTATGCTCAGACACCCTAACTCTTAATTGACGTGAGGTTTGTTCCACATATCTTAACCCACAAGGGCATGTAATAACATAAACATTAGAAGAACTGCAATTAGAAAAATGTTTCAATACCACTTGTACATTGTTGGCACTATCTTGAAACTCCTTGATCTCTCTAGTTTGGGAATAACAATGGCAATGCCCGCACTTAAAGTGTCCACATATAGCAGGGACCAACATTTGCTTCACTTTAAGGTCCGAATGGACTATACGGTTCCCAATATTTTGTGTCCTTCTATATCCAATACACGTTGGCCTACTGCAACCAGGGATATTCTGAATCAAATGCCAATGTTTATAAATTAAACGTTTAATGGCGTAAGATAAAGGTGTGAAGTCCGTGGACCAAAAAAATCTGTCCATCTCTTTCTTGGGTTTGTACATGAATAGATCCTTTCTAGACATTTTCACAGATCTGCATCTGGCTGTGCTGACCACTCTATCTGGAAATCCCCTGGCCTTAAACTGTGCGGCCAACTGATCGGCGGCCTCATCAAAACTCTCAGTACTCGAACCATATGGTAAATTCCCCCTAAGATGACCTGGATGAAAACTATTGTAATGTAAGAAAGAATTTCTATCCGTGGGTTTGGAATATGGAGTCACGATTAATGAATCCCCTTTAATCTGTACCGTGACATCCAAAAATGGAAGCAACTCTTCATCCATGGCAAATGTGAATTTAATATGATCACTGATAGTGTTGATCCAAGTAAGAAACTTCTTGTCATCCCCCTCCGGGTCTAATACCATGAAAATGTCATCAATATATCTGCCGTAGAATTGTAAAGATGAATAAAAAGGATTTCTGTCAACATTCAATACGACGTCATGCTCTAACTTAGCCATGTATAAATTGGCAACACTAGGGGTTGTAGGACTCCCCATGGCAACTCCCTTGATCTGATAATAAAACTGGTCCTCGAAACAAAAATAATTTCTTTCTAATATGATATCCAATAGTTGTAATAAAAAATGTGTGGGTGGAGTATCTACTGTCCTTTTATCTAAATAATATTAAATTGCCTGTCTCGCCCGTTCATGAGGTATGGAAGTATACAAGGAAGTCACATCCATCGTAGCAATTCTTGTCCCTGCACCAATATGTATATTTTCCACAATTTCAATGAAATGTTTGGTGTCCTTAATGTATGAAGGACAATCCTGAACCAATTTATTTTAAAAAGAATCTAAATATTGAGCTAATGGTTCCAAAATGGAGTTGGAACCTGACACTATGGGCCTCCCTGGTGGAGGGAAGCCCTTCTTATGAATTTTTGGAAGAATGTAAAATACTGGTGTTCGTGGACAATTATTAACAAGAAATTTGCCCACCTGTTGATCTATATAACCTAACTCAACATCTTCTATCACTACCACGGAAATAATGTTGCCAATTTCTTTAATTGGGTCATACTGTATGGGGGCGTAAGCCTCTCGATCTGCCAATTGTCTGTACACTTCAAAACAGTAATCCTTTCTATCCAAAACCACAATCGCACCCCCTTTGTCTGCTGACTTAATGACTATCTCCCTATTATTGGCCAAAGCCTCTAGGGTAGATTTTTTCATATGGTTTAGATTATGCCACACACTATGGTTCTGATTTTCCAATTTGTTGATATCCCTCAGGAGGACTCTTTCAAAAGTAATTATATTAGGATTATGACATGGTGGTGTGAAGTTGGATTTAGGTTTGAAGGGAGAAATACAATCCCTGGAATCTACCCCAAACATGTCTCTTAATTTAATTAATCTTAAAAGTTTGAAGGCATCAATTCGGGTATGAAAACTATTATATTTGGGAGTAGGAACAAATGACAAGCCCTTGTTCATAATAATCCTCTCAGCCTGCAAGAGATGATAACTAGATAGATTTACCACTAGTTCCGTCTCGCATGAAATTGTCTGCCTTGGAACCGATCTCTCCTGCGTCCTGATCTCTGAGGGAGAGACGGCCCTCCTAAAAAACTCCCCTCACTTCTATCAGCACTTGTAATAACCTCTATGTCTGAAGGCCCCGAAAGATCTACCTGATCCTCACTGTATTCCGAATCTGATGTTAAATACCCTTTGTCCAAAAATCTAACCCTCTTCTTCTTGGGGGAGGAATTGGACAGCCATGGATAGTGGATACACCTTGTCATGTGCATAATCCCATTCGTCCCATTTGAACTTCTTAATCTATAGGACCCTCAAATCTGTGTGGAAATTATTCAAATCCCTTTGTAGGGTTGCTAGTTTGGACTCCATCTCCTGCAATGTAGTTCTTTTGTTTAATTTGGATTGCACTTCACAGATCATATAATCCACATTTGCGATCTCCTCATTGGACCGATCAATAATTAACAACATTAGATCCAGTGAACACTTGTGCAAAATAGTAGCCCAATTATTAGGCATGAGCGAACAGATCGCGGTTTGTGTTCGGCCGTTCGGTTCGGCCGCGGTCGG
>QEPC01000113.1:710832-725112 GCA_003113815.1 Sphenodon punctatus
CAAGTAAAAAAAGTCATTGTCCTCCCCCTTCCAATTCCTTCTGAGCTAGCCACTGATCCTGTCAGCAGGCGTTTTCAGAAGTCTCCCTCTCCCAGCAGTTGTGTTCCTCCCAATCCATTGCCATCCTCCTCCTATTTCACCCATTTCCACACATTTACCTCCATAGTTTCATTTATTTATATTAGATTAGATAGATTTAGGTGTTATTTTTATTTTTTTTACCCATCCTTGTGTTCTTGTTCCCTACCCTCCATTGAATCCTTCCCTACTAAACACAACAGGCACACAGACAACGGGGGCACAGCAGAACACACAGCACAAGCACACTCTCGGGCACGCGCACGTGCACGCGCACGCACACACACACACACACACACACACACACGGGACTGGAAGGGAAGGGAAGACACGCAGGACCGGACCTCACACAAGGCACACCGGGCAAAGGAGGGGGGCAGAACTGGGGAGAGGGAGGAAATGGCACAGGGGCAGGGCAGGACACAGGCAACTGGGACCACAACATCCACAGTAGAACAGGCCACACGGGACCGCCCCAACACCGCAGGGGTGAAAATGCATGGAGCGGGAGAGCCATGCATCCAGTAGCCCAATGCAGCTGGCACAGTGGAGGCCAGTCCCCAAGCAGTAAGAAGCAGGCAGGACACAGAAGCATGTTCAAGTCAGTTTATTAGGAAACACAGGTAGTCCAGGAAAGGCCCAGATCTATACCAAGCCCCAAGACTCAGTGTGTGCAGGAAGGAGGAAGGAAGCTCCCCCATGCTCAGGCAGAGACACGCAGAGAGCCGAAACATCCCAGCAGAGGAGAGCAACAAAGCAGGGGGAAGCAGTTAGGATGGGGGAAGGGTGCCCTGAACAGTCTGGTAACGACCCCCGTGCACAGCAGACAAATGTGACGAGGTGCCTTGGGGGGAAGCAACCCAACGGCTGCAAGTCCAACACACAGGCAGTCCCGGAATGGGGGGGCCCTAAAAGCACAGTCCAGAGGCACAGCGGGAGCCCACACAGAACCGGGCACGAGCCGGAAATGGTTCTGCAGGCACACTCGGACCCCACACCCCAGTGAGGGGGGGGGCAGGCAAGAGTGCCAGTGCAGGTCTGCCGGTCCAAAGGCACACACTCACCCCTGCAGGAAGCAGCGAGGGGCACTGCAGGGACCCCAGAACCCAGAGGTCACACAGACACCCAAGGGGGGGGAGGTCAGGGGCCGCTGGAGGGGGTGCAGGAGGCTTATGATACTCAGCAGGACCCAGGCGGGTCGTGACGGCAATGCAGAGAGCCGGACCCAGGCTTCAGAGAAGGCAAGCATGCAGGAGATCTCCAGGTGCACAGGGAGATGGGGGGAACCCCAAAGGGGGCTCGGCCCCACAGGCAGGGCCAAATGCACCCCGGGGAGCAAGCATGGAGGGAGCCGTCAGTGGAACCCGCATCCTGGGCAGGGGCCAGAGCCCACACAAGGGACAGGCAACCGGGGGCCGGGAGCCACCCATGACTCACAGCCAGCTGCTGGGGACCACCACAGGGCCAGGGGCCGGGTTCCCCACACGGTGAACCAAGTGGGGCCAATGGACCATGCCTCGGCAGTACCCCAACAAGGACATGTGATGGGTGATCAGGTAGTAGGCCTCAAAGGGATCCTCCATGGACAACCCCAACTGCACATCAGAACGGGACCACATGCCAGACAGTGCCGACAGCTCCGTCACAGAAGGCTCTGACACACAGCAGTCAGCATCTGGGGGCCAGGGAAGCTGATCCAGCTCCAGCAGCCAGTGATACACTGACTCACGGGAGCGCTGGTGCCCATGGGCCCCGTGGATACAGCCGAAGTAGGACACGGCCAAGGCAGGGCCCCTCATCCACAAGGCACAGTGTGTAGGCGGACAGGCTGTACACAGACAGCACAGACACGGTCTCAGCTGCTGACCAGGCCACATGAGAGCACCTCATCTCTGGGATGCACCCATTGGGAAAGGGAACCAGGCCCAGTGTCTCTGCATGCAGGCAGCAATCCCTGGTGCTTGCCTCATAGCTGAAGTAGCGAAGCCCTGAGCTCAGGCTCACATAAGCACCTGACTGGCTGTCTGGGCAGCCCAGGAGCAACTGCACGGCCGGGGTCTGCCACAGCTCACACAGGGACATGGTCTCGCAGAAGGTCCAGCTATGGGGGGGGGCCATGGGGGCCGGTAAATGGGAGCCCGGTGGAAGCACAACCAGACAAGGTCCAGCTACACAGGGAGAATAACACCATGGACAGGGGGGCAGGCGGTCACAGCAGAACCAGGAGGGGAGGGGGTACCAAAGGGTGCCAAGGACAGGCGAGGCATCCATAGGCCGCAACAATGTACAGCTACAGAGCGAGGCATGGGATGCGGACCCGGCCCAGCTTCAGGACACTAGAGCCCAGCCAGGCCATCTAATCAGGGCTCCAAGGACACAGTGTAGCAAAGAGGGAGAGGGGGGGGCATGGGTTGATGGAAGAAGGAATGCAGCTGCAACTGGAACAGCTGTGCGTGCCCGATCTGGTGCTTGGCCTCACACGCGGCCAGCAGGTGCACCCTATCGCAATCCCAGCCACACCCGTCCTGCTCAGGAAGGCCAGGGCACCTGGGGGCAGCCCACCCACCGACCCTTCCCATTCCCGACCTGGTAGTACACACCCCTATCCCCTGGGACCACGCCCACATGGATCAGCTGTGCATCCTGACCACAGAGGTGCGCATGGACACCCGGCTGCAGGTGCACATGGCTGGGAGCATTGTGCAGACCTGCAGGGTCCACCATGCCCACAGGTGGTCACTGGCCCATCTCAGGGCACAGAGGGTGTCTGGGGCAGCCCAGCAGGCCATGAGCCAGGGCCAGAGACGGCCTGCGGTGCTCTGAGAGGTGGCCGGATGCCTCTGAAGGGGGCAGAGGCCCTGCGCCGGGCAGTCATGCTCGCTATGCCCATCGACCGGTGGCTGTGGGTCACAGAGCGGGCCCAGGGCTGGTGGGCCCGGGCTCTGACCCACTGGGATGAGGCCTCCTGGAGGTCCCACTTCAGGATGGACAAGCTCACTTTGCTGCAGCTCACGGAGCTCCTCACGCCCTGGCTAGAGCACCAGCACACCCCCATGAGGGCACCCATCCCCATGATTCAATGGGTGGCCATTGGGGTGTGGGCCCTGACAATGCCCGACTCCTGCCGGTCCATCTCCGAGCACTTTGGGGTCAGGCTGAGGACCATGGCCTGTATTCTCCGAGGCCTGTATTCTGCGAGGCGGTGGAGGGGGTGCTCCTGGACAAAACAATCCAACTGGTGGACCAGAGGGCCGTGATGGCTGGTTTTGTGGCCTGAGGCTTCCCCAACTGCATGGGCGCCATGGACGGCACCCACATTGAGATCCTCCGCCCCTCCGCAGCTGAGGCCATAGAGTATGTCAACAGGCACGGATATTACTCCCTGAAGCTACAGGCGGTTGTGGACCACCGGGGGAGGTTCATAGACATCTTCACGGGCAACTCTGCGTGCAGTCACAATGCCACGATCATGACCATCTCCCCCTTCTATGCCAGGATGTTCTGGGGGGACATGGGGATGTCCTGGATCAAGGGGGTCCTTATGCCCCCCTGTATCCTGGGGGACCCAACCTATCCCCTCACCCGGTGGCTCATGAAGGTGTACCCTGTCCCCCAGAACCCTGTGGAGGTGCTGTACAACTCCTGCCTGTGTTCCAGCAGGACCGTGGTGGAGCGGGCCTTTGGGATGCTCAAGCAGTGCTGGAGGAGCCTCGCTGGCTGCCTGGACTACACCGTGGAGACCTCTGCCCTGGTGATCGGGGCCTGCTGTGTGCTGCATGTGTGCGAGACCGAGGGGGCTGCCCTGGAGTATCTGGAGCCCAACCGCCCCCCAGTCCCAGTGCCCCTGTATGTAAATGCTAACAACCCGTGAGAGTACTGTTATGCCAAGCGCATCCAGGACGCCCTGGCGAGGTGCATCAGCCATGAGGCTGAGGTGTGAGGGAGAGCACCACCCCCACCACCCCAGTGGTGCACCTGGGGGACCCTGGGCCCTGCCCCTGCATGCCCCCAGATAGTAGCACAGTAGACAGGACTTCATTTCACCCATTTACTGTCACCGTATATACATGTGCACCCTCACACCCACAACCACCTCTTACCCCCACTGGTGCCTCCCTCACACTACCCTCCCCCTGGCCCCCTCCCCCCGCATGTCCGGGGTCAGTTCCTCGGCCACCCGGTGGTGGACACCGAGCTCTGTGAGCTGGCTTCCCCCCACTGTCCGTGTCCCCATCAGCGTCCTGGGTCATCTCACTGGCCGGAGGGACAGCAGGTGGGGGGGTGGTCCCGGGAGTCTCCGGGCCCCCCTGGGTGGCTGCACCCTCCGGGCGGCCAGGGGCAGGGGAGGCAGATGTGAGGGCCCTGCAGCCGTGGAGGCGGCTGGTGCGGAGGAGGAGGCAGCTGGGGGGGATGGGGAGGGGGATGGGGGGTTGGGAAGGAGGCTGGGGGGGTTGGGGAGGGGGCGGGGGTGCACAGGGCCCGGCAGGGGGCCCTGGACAGGCTGTGCGGCCAGGGGGGCTGGAGCCATGACATAGGCACATAGCATGCCGGCCTAGAAGAGCAGGGAGGTCCCAATGTCATGGGACCTGTCCATTTTAGTGGAGTGCTCCCGCACCATGGCCTCAATGGAGCACTCCAGCTGCCCAATCGCCTCCACCTGCCTGCTGTGCTCACGGCACTCCCACCTCTGCTCCAGGTGCACCTCCACCTGGAGCCTCTGGTCCCTTGCCTCCAACCGCTCCAGGGACCGCTCTATGGCCTCCTCCATCTTGTCCATAGCTGCAATCATCCGCTCCCCCTGTTCCGCCAAGGTCTGGACAATTTCCTCTGCCTGGTTCTCTCTCCAGCAGCGGACCCGTGCCTGCTGCTCCCTCATCCACTGTGCTGGTGGGACGGGCCAGGGTGACCGTGGGTGCCCTGGCTGCCCTGTAGGATGATGGAGGAGTGGTCTGTTATTGAACCGTGCACGCGCCCCCGGCTCCGGGATGGGCCCGGATCTCGGAGGGCCAGCGGGGTTCCTCTCCCGGACCTGTCCCCCCCAGACCCTCCCCCTTCTGGTGTGCCTCACCTGCTGACTCCTGCTGCTGCCCGGCCTCCCGGGTGCCCCCCTCCTCAGCTGCCTGGGTCCCTTGCTGGGGTGTCCTGTGCCCTGTGGGTGCATGATGGGGGGGTTGGTGGAGGGGTGCCCGGGGGCCAGGTGGGCCTCAGGCCCCCATCCTGACATTTTTGGGGGCCCTAGGGCCAGCTCCGGCCTGTGCCTACTCCCTGCCCTCTGGTCCCGGCCCTTCCCCCCTCCCCCCGGCTGCTCGCTTACCCTCTATGTCAGTCTCTAAACCCTCTGAGGCCGGTTCCCCCCATGACCACTGACTGAGGGTAACGAGGGTGCCGGCCTCGGACTCCGCTTGCCCGGCCTGGGGGGGCTGACTGTCAGGGCTGCTGTCTGGGGGGGCTGCTCATGCTGGAGGTCCCAGGGCATTCCTCCTGGGTTTCCAGGGCCGGGGGCAGCAAGGGGAGGGGGTACCTCAGCCCGTTCCTTGCCCTGGACCACAGCGCACCCCACTAGGCATGGGGCAATGATGGACCCCTTCATATGAAGGATGCGGTCCAGGGCATCGTAGAAGGGGGCGGTCCGGGCTCCGTGGCTGGACCACGCGTTAATGTCCCTGATGGCCTTGTACCCCCCTCTTGAGTTCTTTGGCCTTTGAGCAGCACTGTCTGATGGTCCGGTGGTGCCCTGCCGCCTCCATGTCCCTCACTATGTCCCAGTAGAGATGTTCATTGCGCTGGTTGAGGGTGAGCTCCAGCTGGTACTCCAGGGTCCCCCAATTCCGTATAAAATTCAGGGTCTCTCGCAGCCCCCACTGGCCCCCTCAGTGATAGGCCCATCTCCACCTTCTCCCCTGTGGTTCCTCCTCGTCCTCCTCCTCTGGCTGGGCTGGGCCTGCGTCCTCTGGGGGCTTGTCTGCCCGGGCTTGTTTGCGTGTCTGTGGGTGGCACGGAGGGGGATTTACTGCTTGGGTTCCATTCTGCCCCCTCCCGGGGCCCTTCCCTGCCCCCTCCCTTTTGGGAGCCCTGCTGGGCCCCATCCACCCCTGGCTGCCCCTGTGCTCCCTGTTCCCCCCCCCCATGCGTTCCCTTACCCATTTCCTGGGCGCCTCCTCCCCCGGTCCGGCTGCTGTCCCCAGGGCGGCCTGTCCTGGCTGCACCTGCTGCTGTCCCTGCACCACCTCCATATACAGCACGACCCCCTCCTCCTCCCCCCTCTGCCTGCGCTCCCTCCACCATTGCCACTGCCTCCTCCTTGTCCCTCGCTCTCTCTCCCACCGCTCTCCTCCTCCTCCTCCCTCCTCACTCCATCCCGCCATATTTCCCTGCTGAGGACTGCCCTTTAAATCTCCCTCCCTGGTCTGTGTTGTTGCATTTGCCTGGCAGTGACGCTTCATGCTTTGACCCCGGCTGGGAATCATTTTCTTTGATCCCGGCCAGTGATTGCCGTCCAGACGTTACTTTTTGTTGTTTCTCGGTGGGAATCACTTTGACCACGCTTTCGGAGCTCATCCCACGGGGAGCCTGGGAAGCGTGGTTGACATTGGGTGTTTTCAGAAGTTACGAGATCACAGTCAACCACAGTCAATTCCCTGTGGTGACTGTGATCACGGAACGTCTGTTGGGGGGAATGAATGTTCCCCCCCCAGATGTTACCACGGTGAGGAATCACTTTTGCCACATGAGCGGCCGAAGCGGAGGGACCGGCAGCCACCACGTGGCGAAGGCGATTCCCCGCCATGATGAACCCCACCGTCACTTCTGGACTGCGGCCACGGCCTGGAATCCCCACAGGGATTCTGGCCCATGGCCAAAGCGGGCGAGCACTGCGGTCACATTGGCTGCGGCGGCTGCCCGTCTCCCCAGAGGGCAGGCGGTGGGGAGCGGGGAGGAGGCGGGGCCTTGCAGCCGCACATTGCACCACGCGGCCCCTCCCCGATTCCCCACCAGGATCCCCCGGCATGTCTGTTAGGGCATGACGGGGTCATCCCTGCTGGGGATGAATCTATTGTTTTCATGACGGGGCCAATTGGCCCCATCACGTCTGAAAACACCCATTAACACCCATGTGGGTATTCACTGTGGTGAACATCTGGCGGCCGCCAAACAGACGTTCAGGGCACTTTGGCCCTGCCGCGGGTTTGAGCGTGGTTCACTGTGGTTGACTGTGATCTCCTAACGTCTGAAAATACCCTGTGTTTCCCCCCATCCCTGTGGATAGATAGATAGATAGATAGATAGATGTAGGAGTTAGATTAGTTATAGAGATAGTGTATAGTGATTCAGTTTTAATATTTTATACTGTGTTTGTAGGACTAGGCCTTTGTAGATATAATACTCCATTTAATTCCATAGATTTTAGAATACTTAATAGCAGTTACTAGAGTTAGTGTATATATATATATATATATACACACATCAATTTCAAATTGCATTCTTTGGTTGGGGTGGAAGGAATGGAGAAGGGAAGCAGGAGAGGCCAGTCTGCTGCTTGTAAGGTGAGCAATGGGGCACATGGAAGAGGTGGTAGGGGCCGTGCCAGCAGAGTGGCAGCAGGCAGCAGCCAGAGCCCATCACCACGCCCCAAACTCCGCAGACCTGATTTTGGGCAACAGGCTTCCAAGACTTCCAACAGTCTTTGGGCAACAGGCTTCCAAGGGGGGTGGTTCGGCAATGCCTCCTGCCAGTGTCCTCCACTGCCATTCAGGGCACTGGAAGGTCTGAAGTGCAGGAGGCACTCTCTGGTGTGGCTGCAGGAGCAGGTGCAGCAGGTGCTTTGGGGCTGGATGTTCGTCAAGGACCTCCAATGTCCCCATTATTGAGGCAATCCCTAGCAGTCCAGGGCTGGTGGATTTCACCCCGGCTGCTAGAGGCAGGGCCCGATTTCTGGGCAATGGCAGCAGGGAGAGGAGCAGCAGCAGTAGCTATAGGGGGCAAAGGCAGCAGCATGGTAGTCCATCAGCCTCAGGGTCCCAGTACGGGACATCACTGTGATTGGGGACAGCGAGGCAGACACTAGTCCCACGGAGAAGATGTGTGGAGCTGAGGTGATGGCTGTCCCTCTGAGAGCTGTGTAGCCACCATGTTCTGCCCCTCCCAGCAGCACTGGTAGTGGTGCGTCACCCGGTGCAGGCCAGAAGGGGGCAAAAAATTCTCCATCTGGGCGCATTTTAAGTTGGTGCAGGCAGATTATTCCAGGGAGGTGCAGTGCACTTTGTGCCAGAAGCTGGTGAAGCATGGGCAGGTGCTCACCAACCTTGGAACAATTGCCATTGTGAGGCACCTTAAGGGATGGCACAGCATTGTTCAGATGGCTCAGCATGCCTACCTGACAGTGACGGTGCACTGGTGGCAGGACCTGGAGGCAGCATTTGGCAGTGACAGGAGGAGTCCCGAAGAAGTGCATAGGTGGGCCCTGTTTCAAGCAGAAGTACTGGACACCCCAGAACATTGAGGCAGCCCTGACTGCCATGGTGAGGGCGTGGGTCACGCCTGGTGTGACCTTCACCAAGGGGTGCGTGGTCACTGATAACGCGGTGGTGGGATTGTGGCTCTCAGGGCAGGAAGCTGGTGGATGAGGCGGGTTGCCCTGGAACGGCAGTTAAAGGCAGGGCTGAAGGCACATTTTGACGAGCTCCTGCAGCAGCCAACATATTGAGAGCAGTCCGCGAGGGGGGCTTTACTAGCATCCCTTGTGCTGCACACACCCTTCACCTGGTGGTCAGGGATGCTCTGGGCTTGGAGGAGAAGGGGATTGGGGAAGGCAATCCCTGATTGAGTGGGGGAGAAAGCTGTCCAGTTTCTTTAACCGGAGCGTGAAGGGCAGCGACCTCCTCTGGGAAAAGCAGGCTGAACAAGGCTCTGCAGTGCACCAGCTGGTGCAGGATGTGTCCACCCAGTGGAATTTGACCTTCCTGATGTGCGAGCGGCTTCTCGAGCAGACGGCCGCCTTGCATCAGGTGCAACTGGTGACGGACAGCGGGGCACCTCCAGGGTAAAATGGGGTGGAATGGGAGATCCTGGCTCACATAGTCTTTGTGCTGAGACCATTCCTGGCCATGATGGAGACCATCAGCTCATCCACGGCCACCATCAGCCAGGTGACCCCTCTGATTCAGAGTCTCCTGAGGAGGCTGGAGGAGATTCTCGAGAAGTCAGATTGTGGCTCTCAGGGCAGGAAGCTGGTGGATGAGGCGGTTGCCCTGGAACGGCAGTTGAAGGCAGGGCTGAAGGCACATTTTGACAAGCTCCTGCAGCAGGCAGAATACATGTTGGCAACTAGGGGTGGGAAGTTTGGATCATCCAGTATCCGATAATGCCGGTATTTTGGTGTACCGGCAGTATCGGATTATTCCGGTATTTGGGGGGGTACCGGTACCGGATCTTTTTACATTGCGGCCATTGAAATGAATGGCCGCAATGTAAAAAAAGAAAGAAAAAAAAACCTCAAACACTTTCCCTCCCCAGTCCAGGCTGCGCGGGTGGAAGGGGGGACACCACCCACCTACCCTGCCCAGCCTGGATTTAAAAAAAAAAAAAAAAATATCCCCAAAGTCCCTACTAGTGCGGGTTCCGGGTCGCCACCGGCGACCCAGAGCCCACACCGGCAGGTAGGTGTACTGGTACTAGGGTGATCCCTGGGGTGGGGGGTGGTTTAACGTACACCCCACCCCAGGGATCATCCTACCTCCCCACCCAGGGATTGCCTACCTTTGGCACTCCGGGCGGCGGCGAAGGCAGCAGTCCGGAGGCTTCAGCGCTGGCTGTGGCTGCCAGATTCAGCACTTTCTAAGCCTTCCGGGGAAACCCGGAAGTTCCCCAGAAGGCCTAGAAAGCGCTGAAGCTGGCAGCCACAGCCAGCGCTGAAGCTGCCTGGAGCACTGCCACCACCCAGAGCACCAAAGGTAGGCGATCTCTGGGTGGGGAGCTAGGGTGATCCCTGGTGTGGGGTGTGTGTTAAACCACCCCCCACCCCAGGGATCACCCTAGTACCTGCTGGTGCAGGCTCTGGGCTGCTGGCGGCAGCCCAGAACCCGCACTAGTAGGGACTTAGGGAAAAAAATTTTTTTAAAAAAAATCCAGGGTGGGCAGGGTGGGTGGGGGGTGCCCCCCCTTCCACCCGCACAGCCTGGGAGGGGAAGATGGGAGGTATTTATTTATTTTCCATTGATTTCAATGGGGACAGTTCCCCATTTAAATCAATGCAATAAATCCAGCACCAGTAATCCGGTTTTAATCCGGTAACCCGGTATTTTGCATACCAGTAACCGGTAAAGCCAGTAACCGGTATTTTGCCTGATGTCCCACCCCTATAATGGCAACCATGCTGGACCCCAGGGTCAAGGGCAGCGTGGCATGCCAGACACCCCTCTATGGTCACTGGAAGGGTGAGCTGGTGGAGAGGGTCTGGAAGGCAGAGTGGGCTCTGGAGAGTTTGTGGCTGCAGCAGGACGATGCCCCTGGGGATGGTGGGAGTGGGAGCAGCCACCCCTTTCAGCCAGTGGGGTCTATCCCTGCCCCCAGTCCTAGTGGTAGCAGCACCAGCAGCAGGCTGAGCAGCAGCAACACCCCTATTGCCAGCACCAGCAGCTCCTATGTGCAGGCCACTCTGGGGAGAATGGGGTCATGCACAGCAAGGCAAGCAGCATGGCTGAGGGCAGTGGTGGAAGTGGTGCCCAGGCACAGTTAGCAGAGGGAGTATGATGGCACGTCAGCAGCAGTGGAGACCTACTTGGAAGAAGAGCCATGCATAGAACCCAGCAGCGATCCCTTGGCCTACTGGGCTGGCAAGAACAACATGTGGCCAGCCCTGTCCAAAGTGGCCAAGGGTCTCTTGTCCTGCCCACCAACGAGTGTCCCCAGCAAGCGGGTGTTCTCCATGATGGGGGACATTTTCTCACCGCACCACCTGAGACTGACGGCCAAGTTGGTGGAGCAGTTGCTCTTCCTTAAGGTGAACCTTCTGCTGCTGGGATTCCCTGAGCTGCCCCTGGACACAGATTGATGGTGCAGTGGCACACATGAACTCATGCCACAGGCAGTCTTGGGACGGGGCTCCTCCTCAATCTGTGCTGCTGCTGTACTGAGGTGCTGTCCCTTCCACCCAATACCCGGCACCCGCTCTCTTTCTCTCTCTCATACTTAGACGGCCTCAACTGGCCTATCTGACTGACCTCGTGATGCAGGGTGGCATTGGGAAACTGTAAGCCTGCCAGCTGGCCTCTCGCTAGATGATCTTGGCCCGCCTATGTGACTGGTTCTCTCTCGCGCGCACTGCAGTGTTCGCCAGCCTATCTGAGTGCCCTGCCAAGGTCCCAGACTGACTTTCCTACTGCCTCTCATGCCACGCTGCCTGTCTGCTCACCCTGGTTGCCAACCTTGAACCCTGCCTCAGTCTGCCTGCCTTCTGCTTATGCCACGCTGCCTGTCTGCTCACCCTGGTTGCCAATCTCTCACCCTGTGTCAGTCTGCATGCCTTCTGCTCATGCCACACTGCCTGTCTGCCCACCCAGGTTGCCAAGCTTGAACCCTGACTCAGTGTGCCTTCTGCTCATGCCATGCTGCCTGTCTGCCCACCCGCCTGCCCACCCAGGTAGCCTAGATCAAAGCCTGCCTCAGTATGCCTTCCCATGCTCATGCCATGCTCATGCCAGGTTTCCCAGCTCGACCCCTGCCTGAGCCTGCCTTCTGCTCATGCCACACTGCCTGTCTGCCCACCCAGGTTGCTAAACTTGAACCCTGCCTCAGTCTTCCTTCCCATGCTCATGCCATGCTGCCTGTCTGCCCGCCCTGTGGGCAAAGCTGAAGCTCTGCCCCAGCCTGCCTACCTCTCATGCCAAAGTGCCTGCCTGTCTGCCTGCCTGCCCTGGCAACCCTGGGTGATGTGCCCTACTGGCCTGGGTAATCCTGCTGCTGTTGTCTGTTGGTCCATGGGTGCTCTGCCCTGGCAAATCCAAATGTGCCCATGCAATCCTGCTGCTGCTGACTGCTGCTGTATGAGAGCTCTTCCCTTGCAAATCCTACCATCCTGGTTCCATGGGTGCTGCGCACAGGCAAATCCTGCTTTTGCTGTCTCTGCTGTTCCACTGGTTCAGTGCCCAATCAATCCAATGTCTGCTGCTGCTGCTGCCAATGCCACCTCTGCTGTCTGTGCCATGGGTTCTGTGCCTGAGAAATCCAATTTCTGCTGCTGCTGCCAATGCCACCTCTGCTGTCTGTGCCATGGGCTCTGTGCCCAGGCAATCCGATGTCCGCTGCTGCTGCCAATGCCGCCTCTGTTGTCTGTGTCATGTGTTCAGTGCCCAGGTAATCCAATGTCCACTGCTGCTGCCAATGCCACCTCTGCTGTCCGTGCCATGCGTTCTGTGCCCAGGCAATCCAATGTCTGCTGCTGCTGCTGCCAATGTTGCCTCTGCTGACTGTGCCACGGATTCTGTGATCAGGCAATCCAATGTCTGCTGCTACTGCCAGTGCCGCCTCTGCTGTCTGTGCCACACGTTCTGTGCCGGGTAATCCAATGTCTGCTGCTGCTGCCAATGCCACCTTTGTTGTCTGTGCCAGGGATTCTGTGCCCCGGCAACCCAATGTCCACTGCTGCTGCCTCTGCTGTGCCACGGGTACTGTGCCCCGGCAATTCAATATCTGCTACTAGGTGGCCACATGATTCAGCACTGGACAAGGCTTGACCAATTGGCAGACTTGTTTGTTGAGATCCTGAGAGGACTAGGGGGCCCGAGGCCCCGCCCCCCAGTGCCTCGCGGCAACCCACAGCGCCGGCGGGGACTTCCGCCCCGCCAGGGGAACTCCCCAGCCCTCGCACCCCCGTCCCCGACAGGAATCCACCTGCCGCTTCCCTCGCCGAACTCCCTGACAGGCGGCCGCCGGCCAGGCCACCAGAAACCACGCCGCCGCGCTCCGATTCAGCCCCAGGGGGCGGGGCCAAGCAGAACTCCCCGCCGGAAGCAACCCCGCCNGAGAAGCTGCCACTCCTGTCCCAGGACCCACCCTCAGGGTTCTGGGGCTGTCATTCCACAAACCCACATCGAGGGTCCTTATTCACTTACAGCATGGCCCAGGGAGAGCCAGGTCTGCTCCTGTTGGACACAGGCAGCAATTCAGACTTCAGAGGCAGGCAGCCATGAGTCCTGCCTCAGGACCCAGCGTCAGGGTTCTGGGGCCTACGTTACAGGCACGGGGGGCTGTCCATCCACATCATCGAGAAGCTGCCACTCCTGTCCCAGGACCCACCATCAGGGTTCTGGGGCCATCATTCTGCTCACAGAGAGCTGTCATTCCACTGCATCAAGAAACAGCCAGCCACTCCAGCTCCAGGTCCCACCATCAGGTTTCTGGGGCCTACATTCCAGGCAGGGAGGGCTATTGTCCCACATCATCCAGAAGCTGCCACTCCTGTCCCAGGACCCACCATCAGGGTTCTGGGGCCATCATTCCTCTCAGAGAGAGCTGTCATTCCACTGAATCAAGTAACAGCCCCTCCAGCCCCAGGACCCACCATCAAGGTTCTGGGGCCTACGTTCCAGGCAGGGAGGGATGGCATTCCACTTCATCCAGAAGCTGCCACTCTACTCCCACAACCCACCATCAGGGTTCTGGGGCCGTCATTCTGCTCACTGGGAGCTGTCATTCCACCACATTAAGAAACAGCCAACCACTCGAGCCCCAGGTCCCACCACACAGAGAGCTGTCATTCCACTGCATCAAGTAACAGCCACTCCAGCCCCAGGACCCACCCTCAGGGTTCTGGGGCCTACCTTCCAGGCACGGAGGGCTGTCCATCCATGTCATTGAGAAGATGCCACTCCAGCCCCAGGTCCCACCATCAGGTTTCCGGGGCCTACATTCCAGGCAGGTAAGGCTATTGTTCCACTTCATCAGAAGCTGCCATTCCAGCCCCAGGACCCACCATCAGGGTTCTGGGGTCGTCATTCCACTCACAGGGAGCCATCAATCCACTTCATCTAGAAGCTGCCACTCTAGTCCCAAAACCCACCATCAGGGTTCTGGGTCCTACGTTCCAGGCATGGGGGGCTGTCCATCCACATCATCCTGAAGCTGCCACTCTTGTACCAGAAGCCACCATCAGGGTTCTGGGGCTGTCATTCTGCTCACAGAGAGCTGTCATTCCACTGCATCAAG
>QEPC01000113.1:727722-755042 GCA_003113815.1 Sphenodon punctatus
TCATTCCACTGCATCAAGTAACAGCCACTCCAGCCCCAGGACCCACCATCAGGGTTCTGGGGCCTACCTTCCAGGCACGGAGGGCTGTCCATCCACGTCATCAAGAAGCTGCCACTCTAGCCCCAGGACCCACCCTCAGGGTTCTGGAGCCGTCTTTCCACTCACAGAGATCCATCATTCCACTGCATCAAGTAACAGCCACTCCAGCCCCAGGACCCACCCTCAAGGTTCTGGGGCCTACGTTAGAGGCAGGGAGGGATGTCATTCCACTTCATCCAGAAGCTGCCATGCTACTCCCAGGACCCACCATCAGGGTTCTGGGGACATCATTCCACTCACAGAGAGCTGTCATTCCACAACATCAAGTAACAGCCACTACAGCCCCAGGACCCACCCTCAGGATTCTGGGGTCTACGTTACAGGCAGGGAGGGTTGTCATACCACTGCATCCATAAGCATCCACTCTAGTCCCAGGACCCACCATCAGGGTTCTGGGGCCATCATTCCACTCACTGGGAGTCATCATTCCACGGCATCAAGAAACAGGTAGACACTCCAGCCCCGGACCCACCCTCAGAGTTCTGGGGTCTATGTTCTGGGCAGGGCGGGCTGTCCATCCACGTCATCCAGAAGCAATAGGGTGCTGCTGCTGCTGCTCAGCCTGCTGCTGATGCTGCTACAGCTAAGGCTGGGGGCAGGGATAGACCCCACCAGCTGAAAGGCGTGGCTGCTTCCACTCCCACCATCCCCCGGGGTGTCCTGCTGCTGCTGGTGCTGCTGCTGTCACTGCCGCATACTCTCCAGAGCCTTCTCTGCCTGCCAGACTCTCTCCACCAGGTCACCCTTCAAGTGTCCAATAGAGCGGTATCTGGCATGCCACGCTGTCCTAGACAGCATGGCATGGTTCAGCATGGTTGCCAATACATATTCCTCCTGCTACAGGAGCTCATCAAACCGTGCCTTCAGCCCTGCCATCAAACCATGCATTCAGCCCTGCCTTCAGCTGCAGCACTAGGACAACCACCTCATCGACCAGCTTCTTAACCTGAGAGCCACAATCCCACCCCTGGAGAATCTCCCCCAGCCTTCTGAGGAGACTCTGCACCAGAGAGGTCACCTGGATAATGGTGACCATGGAGGATCTGATGGTCTCCGTCAAGGCCAGGAATGGTCTCAGAACAAAGACAGTAGGCATGGGCGAACGCAGTTTGGATGTTTGGAGTTTGGACCGAACTCGGTCTGTTCGGACATCCGAACCGAACGTCCGAACCGAACTCTCGAATTACTGAACAGTTCAGTTGTGTTTGGATGAGTTTGGTGGCAGGAAAAACATCTTTTCAGGGTTAAAAATTAGGTTTCAGTTTCGGTTTTGTTTCAGTTTCAATAGCACTATTTTTGACTGTTCGGCAAGTTCAGCCAACCCGAACTCAGCTGAACCGAACCATCGAACCTGAACTCAGGTTTTGAACAGGACGACCAAACATCCGAAAATCCGAATTGCATTCTGTTCACCCATCCCTAAAATACAGTGTGAGCCAGGATCTCCCATTCCACCCCATCGTACCCTGGAGGTGCCCCCTTGTCCATCACCAGTTGAACTTGATGCAAGGTGGCTTTCTGCTCAAGAAGCTGCTTGAGCATCAGGAACGTGGAGGAATTCCACCAGGTGGACACATCCTGCACCAGCTGGTGCACTGGGGAGTCTTGCTCAGCC
Source organism: Sphenodon punctatus (assembly GCA_003113815.1). Taxonomy (NCBI): domain Eukaryota; kingdom Metazoa; phylum Chordata; class Lepidosauria; order Sphenodontia; family Sphenodontidae; genus Sphenodon; species Sphenodon punctatus. The sequence goes on from QEPC01000113.1 coordinate 729,437, forward strand.
TACTTCACCCGGAGGAGGTCGCTGCCCATCACACTCCAGTTAAAGAAACCGGACAGCTTCTTCCCCCATTCTATTGGGGAGCTAAGCATGCCTGCCCCAATCCCCTTCTGCCCCAAGCCCAGAGCATCCCTGACCACCAGGTGAAGGGATGGTGGTGAAGCCCCCCTCACGGACTGCCCTCAATATGTTGGCTGTGTTGTGCGTTACCACGCACCCCTTGGTGAAGGGCACACCTGGTGTGACCCACTCCCTCACCATGGCATTCAGTGGTGCCTCGATGTTCTGAGAAGTGTGGGGGCTGCAGCATCCATGACTTCCACCTGAAGCAGGGCCCACCTATACCCTATTTCGGGACCCCTCCTACCACTGCCAAACACTGCCTTTGGTTTCTGCCACCAGTGCATCATCACTGCCAGGTAGGTGTGCTGCTTGTTCCTACTCGACCACAGGTCAGTGGTGAAGTGGATGGTGGCATCCCCAGCCCCTGCCAGCTGCTCCCTCACCCGCTCCTTTAAAGCTGCTGGCAGGGGCTGGGGGTGTCACTGCCGCATACTCTCCAGAGTCTGGCATCCCCAGCCCCTGCCAGCTGCTCCCTCACCCGCTCCTTTAGGGCTGTCACCACCTGCCGACTCAGGGTGGTGCTGTGGCAGGCCTCCAGTTCTGCTCGCTCTATGCTGGGTTCTCCAGTTCTAGTCACCATCACAACTGGGTGTTTCAAGCTGCCAGGCATCAACAGAGCAGCAGCAGAGGCCCGGCCAGGACTCAGCGGCTGCCACCCCTGCTTGGCCAGGCGTTGCAGTCTGCCAGGCATCGGTGGCAGCCTGACTCAGAGTGGTGAGCAAGGGCAACTTAAACTGGGGGGCTAGGAAGCCAGTCAGGTGCCTAAACCCCATGTCCCCAACCAATGAGAAGGGCTGCCCATCGAGCGCAATCATTTCCCCCAACATGTGCGTGGCTTTCAGCTGAAAGCTATGCCACCCTCCATTTCCTGCAGCTGCCGATGGACTTAGCAGCTACCCCCACCCCAGCTCCTCCATGGTGCACTGACACTTCTGGACCTCAACTGGCTGCTGCTGCTGCACCACTGACAGCGCTGATGGGAGGGGCAGAACATGGTGGTGACACAGCTCTCGGAGGGACATATGGCCAGCCCTGTCAAAGTGGCCAAGGTCTGTTGTCCTGCCCACCAACAAGTGTCCCCAGTGAGTGGGTGTTCTCGATGGCAGGGGGACATTCGCTCGCCACACCGCCTGAGACTGGGGGCCAAGTTGGTGGAGCAGTTGCTTTTCATCAAGGTGTCTGTCTGCTGCTGCTGCCGCTGCTGCCATGGGTTCTGCTACCGGGCAATCCAATGTCTGCCGCTGCTCCACTGAAGCCTTTCTGCCTGCAATGCCCAACCAAGTAGGGGTGCCAGGCCAGCCACCAAACCCCAAGCATTCCCGACTCTTCTGATGCTTCTGCTGCTACCATGCTGGTTCTCAGACAACCAGCCATGGTGCCACGGGCACTCCCAGGGGCCAAGCACTGAGCCTGCCTGCCCGGGCAAGCCAGGGTGCCAAGCACCAAGCTTTCCCAGTCTCTGCTGCTGCTGTGTCTCCGACGGCCTGCCATGCTGCCACGGGTACCCCTGGGGGTCCCTGGAGCGCCCCAAGCCTCCCAGTGGGTCCAAACTCTGCTGAACATTCGGTGGGACCAAACCCATGAACCCAAATTTAGGTTTCAGGCCAAATGGCTAAACATCTGAACCCCATTCTGTTCGCACATCCCTAAAAGATCCTGTCTCCTTGCTTGCTCTAGAGCAGAATATCTTGAGTTTCCTTATTTCCAAGTCAGTAGGCATCATAGTGGGAGACTCATATCCCTCCTCCAGGGAATCAGGCTCTGGAATAAACTCTCCAGAGCAATGATTGCATGCACAGGGCTGAGCTCATGTCCATTCACCCCTATACATACTGTCTCTCCTTCTCCTGCATGTGTCTCCCGTCCCACATTTTGAATATCTTCCCCCTCCCCCATTTTCTCCAGTGAGTCTTCCTCACTCATTAACCCTCCTGTGAGATTCTTAAACGTATATTTTCCAGTTGCTCAAAATTTGCATAAGTTGTCATAAGTCAACACATGCAAGTAAAGTTGGGACTCTCCATACATTTGGGACTTTGAAAGTGGCTTGGGACCACAGAAGGGCTAGAGAACTTTGCCTCATGGCATTAATTTTTCATCAGTTCCTGAAAAGGAGTCCATAAAAGCAGGAAGGAGTTTTGCTGCTGGCATGGTGCTTGTCACTTAGTGAAATAAATAATTTTGTATATACCCTAGAAATGGACTGGAGAGGTGAGGAAACTGGACGAGAGGATAGAGAGTTTGCTGAAGGAGAAGGAAACACTGCAGCAGCAAATGCAGCAGCACAGCAATACCAGATCTAAATTCTGTAGCATTGTATGAGCTACTGCAAGAAGGAAACAGTCATGCATATTTATATCTATTTTGAAAGTTAATTTCAATAAAATACTGGCCCAGTAATCAGAATGTTGCCTTGCTGCTTTACTGACAATATAGTAGCCTGCATTCAATATGTTGCAACAGAAAATCCTCTAAGTTGGTCTCCCTCACTAAGAAAATTACAACATAAGAATGACAGCATGTTTTTATAATTTCAGTACTTTCTTGTTTACAATAATTAAACACCAGGGAGATGCTCATTGACATGGAATTCTTGTCAGCAGTTGTGATAATACAGATGCAACCTCCTTTTACTTGGCTTCCTTAAGACACTACTTGACTGTTTCATGGAATCAGAGAATAACAGAATTAGAAGAGACTTTAGGGGTCATCTAGTCCAAGATGACTACAACATTCCCAACAGATTCTGTCCAGCCATTTAAAAAAAATAAAATCTTTTTCCACAATGGAGGGGATTTGGTGCCACTCCCACCACCTGGAAGGAAGAGCATGGGACAGGGAGATGGCCACCTGCACAGGATGCAGTGAGCCCAGGCAGGGTTTCCCAGCAACGCTGCCTGTGACACGAAGGAAGTCCTGTGAGAATCAGACTTCCCGGGTGCCATTTTGGATATTGTGCCTCCCTGCTTCATTCAGCTGCAGCGGGGAGGCATGAGAGGATGCATAACTTGGTGCTTCTTACTCTTCCAGTGGCACAAGCGGGGCGGTAGGCCTTGTGACCTCCCTCACCAATGCAGCTGAATTCGGCCATCATGAGTCAGCACAACTAGGCAGCAGGGTAGGGGCACCTAGGGAGATCCAGCAGCAGGAGGGATCTCTTGTGGGCCTGCAGTAGCAGTCCAGCCCCCTCACACATGCCAGCAGTGCCTGGCTACTTCTTCCCCTTCCAAGCTACTGGACACTTGACATGCCTGCAAGGCATGGCTTAGGCAGCTTTTCTGCTTCCCCAGCAGAAGAGGCTACTAGAAGGCAGCCCGGCCCAGCAACCAACACCACAGGGTGGTGTGGACCCACATGGGCAGTGGGGCCCATGAGAAGTGTGGGCCAGGCCTGTGGTGCATTTCCTCCGCTCTCTGGGACATGGAGTAAGGGAGATGGCAGGGTTCAGCCTAGCTTCCCCCAGGCCACACCTGCAATGTACAAGCCAGGCGTGTGGGCAGGCCAACCCAATAGACTTAACCCCCCCTCAGCAGCATATGAAAACAAGGGACCAGGCAGCAGTGCACCCACAGAAAGTAGAGAACCCCTGTGGGACACCATGCTCCCAAGATGGCATAGGGCCCAACCCAGGAAGGCCCCCAGGGCAAACCCAGCACCTCCGCCCCTTCCCCAGGAACAGCCATCTTGGGGGGGCTGGGGCAATTTTAGAGGCAATCCAGAACCAGCTCCTGGGATACCAGGAGCAGATAGCTAATCTGGAGGGCACAGAGGGATAGCTGAGCTGGACATGACCTCCTTGCACACTAGTCACTGTCTCTGTCCCGCTTAGAGTGCAGGGATTCCCAGAAGCAGTTAGCGAGCACCTGGCTCCTGATGCTGATCGAGGGGATGGGGGGGGGAGTCCCTGCCCTTCTGTGAATTCTCTTTTGCATTAAGGTGCCAAGGACAAATTCTTCCCCTTGCTGGGATGGCTCTCTGCCTCATTGTAGCTGCTCTGCACCCCCAGTTCTCTGTATGGGGTGATCATAAAGGGAAGAGGGAGGACCTGTCCATCCTTCTAACATAGACAGCACTGAACAACCAACCCTACCCCAGCTAAATGGACCCCCCCAGACCAGGCTGCCCCCTGTCTGCTGCCCCCCTCCCAGGCTGTAGATCCAACCTGCATGGAGTGTCATTTTGTTAGAAAATTCCCCCACCGCCTCTTTCTAGGCTTGGTACTCTGTCATTTGTGAGAATGGGAGGAGCCACTCAAAGGAGAACAGAAGTTTGCTGCCTTATAAACAAGGTTCTTCGAGATGGCTCCAAACATTCTCACAAGCACCCACCCTTCCGACCCCGCATGGAATTTTCTTCCTAATTGCTTAGGGTTGGAAGGAACTGTGTTGGGTTTAGGTACCTTATATAGGGTGGGGGTGTGTGGACGTCAAGTGCTTTTTTTTAAGCTAGTGAGCTTGGTATATGCCTGTAAGAGAAGGGCGCGCAAGTGAGAATGGAAGGAGCCCCTCGAAGAAGAACTTTGTTTACAAGGCAGCAACTTCCGCGCCACGGTGGCTACGCCCCTGGCTGCAATGCTGCAAGAATCACAAAGCTGCCACGCTTAAGGGAAAGGGGAAACTGTGGCAAACCTGCTGCTTCCACGTGAAATCTACAGTGGTGAAAATACCGCGGCTGCAACCATGGAAAGCCGCGAGGGGAAGGCGCGAAAATCGTTCCCTTTCTAGCCATGCTGCTTGTTGCAGAAGAGCACTTTCCACCGGTAAATGCTGCTGCAGTGGTATGGCATTTCAGACCTAGGTACGAGAAACCTGGGAGACCGGGACAGGGGGTAAGTTAGGATACAGGAGGCACCTAGTCAGGCCAAGTCTCCTGAAAAGTTAGCTATGTGGCAGGAGGCAATCTCCCGGGCTTAACCTGGGAACCTCCTGCCCGGTTTACTAGATGCTTAAGTAAAGAAGTTGGACCCCAGTTTTTACAAAGGGGGAAGTGGAGAGGACAACCTCTTCCCCCTTTAACATTGTGTAGTTGTATCAATCCCATAAAAGTGTCGTTGTGTTCTTCTGGGGTGCATCAACGTATCTCCAGAGAGTCTACAACCTCCCTAGGCAGCTTGTTCCATTACTGAATAGATCTTACGGTTAGACATTTTTTCGATATGTAACAGAAATCTACCTTCCTGTAATTTGACCCCATTATTTCTAGTCCTGCCCTCTAAATAGGGTTGCCACCTTCTGCAATTTGACACTGAGATTCCCATAGGCCAAAATGAAAGTCTCAGGTAGGGGTGGGAATTCTGGTTCTCCCGAGATCCGATATTGCTGGTATTTGGTTGTACCAGATTTAAAACCAAGATTCTATAAAGCCGGCTGTATCGGGTTTTTTGTATTGGTCTCAGGTCTCAGTTTGTTTAAAATGACTTTTGGGCATGGGCACAGCTTTTTTATGTTCCACTTGAGTGTCCTCTGTTAAGTCTCTCCCTGTGGTAAGTAACTTGTTACATTTGGTGCTTTTTTTTTTCTCCTGCCTTGGATTGGTTGCCTTTTTTGAATTTTAAAAAAGCATCCAATCCTGAAGGTTCCCTAAGATTTTTAGAGGGGGTAGGGATGCGAGTAGGGGGTGGGCATTTGGCTGTGCTGGCCAATAGTAATGTAGCATTGGTTTGGTATCTGGAAGGATTGCCACAGACTGCTGGAGGCGTGCGTGCGACTGTTGGTAAGTGATGGGTTCCTTTGGGGTTTTATGGGATTAATTACAGGACCCCCTGGTGCTAAGGGGCAAGGGAAGGAAACTAAAGTAATGGAATGGAGAACTAGTGTCTTCAGATCCCATGGGGGGGAGGGGCTGCAGTCCATGAGGCCAGGCCATGTGTCCAGGCCATGTAGGAGCATGCAGGAGGAGGCTTTGAAGCTCTGCCAATGGGGGAGGAGGAAATGTGGTTGGCTCCTCCATAGTGGGGTTGTGTGCCATCATGTACCATCTGATGTCTGGGAGTGGGGGTGCCCAAAGGTAGTGGTTTTGTTCTGGCCTGTTTGCTTTTTGGGGGGTCTAGTAAATTTATTTTTGTGTGTGGCTGGGGGTTGTCCCAAGGCTGTTGTTTGGTATGGCCTGTTTATTTTGTGTGTGTGGGGGGGCAATTTTATTTTTTGTGGGGGGGTGCCCTTGCCTAAGCATTGCAGCCCTTGCCTAAGCCAAGCCTTACAATGCTTGCAAATTGATTGCGCCACTGTAGTGTGAGGTCTGTGTGCCTGCCTGGGCCATGAGGGATTTGGTTATGTTATGCAATGTGTGTTTGTGAGGAATTGGGGGTGCCCCAAGAGTTTTGGCTGGGGTTTGTGATGTCTTCTTGAGGTGCAGGTTTTTTAAAAAAGAGATTGTATTGTTGTTTCAGGGGGTGCTTTGGTACTGCCTTGGGTGCTTCTTGTCGGGTCATGTTCCAGTGTGGGTGCCCCACCAAGGCTAGATAGTCTTAAGGGATGGGGGGTTTGTCTCAGTAGGCCAGAACTGCCCCGTTAATAGGGCTGAAGCAGCAGCAGCTTTTACCACGCCGCGATTTCATTCCACCATTTCGGAATTGCCCGCGCCACACCGCAGCTTTTCTGCCAACATTCCGCTAATTCCGCCGGCATTCTGCAAATTCGGAAACTATTGGGAAAATTGCAGAATTGTTGGAAACTGTCAGAAAACCGCTGTTCCACTATTTAATGGCGCTGGCGGAAGTAGCTAAAATGGCATGTTTCCGCTCTTTGTGAAGCCTGTAGAAGTAGCAGAATGAAATTAATGGAACTGCAGAAGTAGCGTAATGAAACTAGCGGAATGAAAGCCTCTGCTGTGCCATATCACTAATTGAGGAAACGCTATTTCCGGAAGAAATAGCTACTGCTGAGACTTTCCGCTACAGCCCTACCCATTAACCTGGGGAACTCCATGCCACTGTCTTGCAGTAGTGTGCATTGGTTGCTTGTTGGGTCTTGCTCTGGTGTGGGTGGGGTTCCCCAAGGCTAGATGGTTGTTGTTGTGGGTGGGGGACTGTCCCAGTAGGCCAGAACTTCCCAGTTAACCTAGGGAACTCCATGCCATTGACTTGCAGCAGTGTGCTTTGGTTGCTTGTCGGGTCATGTCCTTGTGTGGGTGGGGTGCCCCAAGGCTAGATGGTTGTTGTTGGGGGTGGGGGAGGTTGTCCCAGTAGGACAGAACTGCCCCATTAACCTGGGGAACTGCATGCCACTGTCTTCTGTGTTTGTTTCTTCATGTGTGTGTGTGTGTGTGTGTGTGTGTGTGTGTGTGTGTGTGTGTGTGTGTGCTGTGTAGTGCACTGTAAAGTTCACATGTCAGTTATTAAAATAAAATTTATTATTTTCTTTTTAAAACTCAAGCTAACGGAGCATCTTTACTGCTGGTGTCAGATGTGACGTGCAAGTAGCTGGCTGGGTAAGTGATACCCCTTCACCCCAGCCCACACCGATTCATTGGACACCCCACACACCTTCACCCCTGCCCCACACTCTTCACCTACACCTCTAGCCCCACACCCTTCACCCCCACCCCACTCCTCAAGCCCCACACCCTTCAACCCTCAACCCACACATCTAGCCCCACACCCTTCACCCTTTCCACACCTCTAGCCCCACGCCCTTCACCCCACACCTCTAGCCCCACACACTTCAACCCACACCCCACATCTCTAGCCCCACACCTCTAGCCCCAGACCCTTCAACCTGCACCCCACACCTCTAGCCCGACACCCTTCACCCCACCACACCACACACCTTTAGGCCCACCCCTTTCACCCCCACACCTCCCCACACCCTTCAACCTGCACCCCACTTCAACCCATACCCCACCCCTCTATCCCCACCTCCTTCACCCCACCTCCCCACATCCTTCAACCCACAACCCACACCTATAGCCCTACAACCTTCACCCCCACCCAACACCTCTAGCCCCACACCCTTCAACCCGCACCCCCACCTCTAGCCCCACCCCCTTCACCCCCACCTCACACCTCTAGCCCCACACTTAGTTCCCCCAACTTAGTTCCACCCATACTTAGTTTCCCCATCCCCTAGCCCTAGTCAGACCCCCATAGTTAGTGACCCCCCCAAAAGTTAGTTTCCCCATTCTCTAGTCCTAGTCAGACCCCCAGTTCCCCCCTTAGTTAGCTCCCCCTTAGTTAGTTCCCCAATCCCCCTAGGTGTAGTCCAAACCCCACAGTCAGTTAGGTACCCCCAGTTAGTTAGAACCCCCTCCCCCATTTATCTAGTTGCCTCCAAGATTGAACCCCCGTAGTCTTAGCTTAGGTTAGGTTACCACCACCCCACATCACCACACCCCATCATCTGCTGTCGGTGGTCCTCTCTTCTTTTTCACAACTTAAGTATAAGTAGTCATGGAAAGAAGAAACAGACCTTGAGTGGGAGTGCTGGAAGACATCAGCCTCTTCCTAGGCAGCCCACTCAGTCTGGCACGGAGACACCAGAGGTAGGGTCACCTGTGGCCTCGACTTCCCGCACACCAGCCTTAAGTGCGCCCAAGCTTACGGGCTCTGGACGTGTCTTGAAGGCCCCAAAGAGTCTGGGATGGGGGAGGGTGCTTCCTCCTCCCTGGCGCTGACTAGCAGTAAGAAGGGTGCACCTCTGCTAGTGCAGTGGTCCATCCGCCGGTTACCTCCACTGCTGCTACTCCTAGCACCCCACTCTCCCTAGGGCAGGCACTTTCCCTCATGCACACGCCTGCTTCCCCGCCCTCTCTCCCTGCTGACACACACTCTAGCGCACCTGCTTTTCTGCCCTCTCCCCCTGCTGGCACGCATCCTAGCACACAAGCTCAGGCCCCACCCACCACATCCACACACTCTGCTGTGCCAGCTACCACCACCCCTTCTGCCAGTGTCATGACCACTACTTTTGAGAAGTTGACCATCAGTCGTTCGGCTCCTGCCCTCCCAGAAACAAGCACAAAGAATATCACATCTTGGGTGTGGTCTCATTTTGATATCTGGGTGGGAGATACCTCAAAAGGTACTGTGCGTGCACTGCAACTCCAAGGTCAGTCATGGTGGCACTGAGATATGGTACCTTTGGCCTTCACAGTCACTTGAGACGACACCACGGTAACATATGTGATCCTAAAGAGTGCCATTCCAAGTGACAACATGGGGAGGTGTCAGTTGCAGAGGGTGCAGATGATAGTTCAAAGGAGCAGATACCCTCTTCCACTCCTGCCACAACTACCACCGTTGGGCCATCTGGTGATGGTTCTACCCCCACCACAGAGGAGGAGCGCTAGCCACTCCACCCGGTCCACTCCTTCATGATCCCAGTCCTTGTCCCAGTCCACTCTAACTGCGCTCTGGGAAAGAAGATGTCATTCACATCCAGCCACCCATGGGCTGTGGCCATCACCCAGGCAATTGGGGAAGTGATTGACCTGGATGAGAGGCCATTCAACCTGGTTGAAGGTGTCTGATTCCAACGGCTGCTTCAGTTGCTGGAGTCACATTACAGAGTACCCTGCCGCAAAACCTTCTGCTCGAAGGTTATTCCATCTCTGCATGGGAGGGCGTGGTCCCAGCTTCAGGCGGAGTTCTCCCGTGCGGAGGGATCTGTGGTACATTTTACCATGGAACTGTGGACTAGCAAGAGTGCAGTCCACACATATCTATCATTGACTGCACACTGGTGGCAACTGTCACCACTCCCTGTCACCAGCACAGGGTGGGCAGTAACAGCAGCACTGGGGGAGCGGTGTCACCTGGAAAGCATCGGTGGGCATTGTTGCTTGCCCAGGTGCTTGACAGACACGGCGGATCACATATTTGAAGCTGTGAACGGCTTGCTGGATGGATGGGTCTGCTGCCAAGGTTCAACCATCGAGGTCGGTTACTTTGTAACCGATAGTGCCAACAACATGATTGCAGCCATTAATTGTGGTGGCTATTACTCATGTTTGCTGCGGTGCGCACCTCCTGAACCTTGTGGTTCATGTTGCCTTGAGTGGAACCAAGGGCTTTGCAGCACTCCTTGAAACTGCCCGGAAGATTGCTGGATTCTTCCATTGGTCAGTTTCAGCCAGCCGGGCACTGCGAGAGAAGCAGGAGGAGTTGGGCTCCTCACTTCACCGGCTGGTATAGGATGTGGCCATAAGGTGTAACTCCACCTTCTTGATTCTGGAATGTCTCCTGGAGCAGAAGGAGGTGCTGCATGCCCTTTGCTTGTCGCGGAGCATTGGAGCAACACCACTGACCAGGGAGGACTGGACAGTGGTGGAGCAGCTTATGCAGGTTCTAGACCCATTTCACCAGGCCACTGGTGAGCTGAGTGAGGAAGTCGCCACTCTGAGCCAGATGATGCCACTCTTTAAGATCCTGCTTCAACGTATTCGAGGCATGCTCTCTCGCACTGACCTGCATGGGTCTGTGAGGGTGCTGGCGAAGAAATTGGTCGAGAAGCTGAATAGGCATTTCAAAGCCTTGAAAGCGAGTTGTCCACATTTGCTAGCTGTGCTACTCGACCCACGGGTCAAGAGGACCATGACCACACACGTTGAATCCTTCCGTCACTACAGGGGCAGGCTTGTTGATGAGGTGCGACAGTATTGTCCAGTGAAGGCGCCCCACTGCCAGGGGCAACTACTGTTTCTACAGGGCTTGCAAGTGGGGGCAAGATCCACCTTGTGGTCTTCTGGGCTGGCGGCCATGGCAGAGAAGGAGGCAGATGACGGTGAGTGGGCTGCAGAGCAACAGGATATGGCAGACAAATTTGTGTTTCAATATCTTGTCAAGCTCACCTGCCCTGCTGACACAGACCCCTTGGCTTACTGGTCCCAGAAAATGCAGGTGTGGCCCCCGCTTGCAAAGCTAGCATTGCGGTACATCTTGTGTCCTCCCATGAGTGTATCGTCAGAGCGGATACTTAGTGTGGCTGGAGACATCATCAGCCCACATCATTCCAAAATGGACCTGAAGACTGTGGAACAGTTGGTCTCTCTCAAGACCAACCTTCCCCTTCTTGGGTTCATGGAGGGCGATACCCTTGACATGGGGCCTGATGATGTCTGATTGCCCAGCCTCTGGGTATCATCTCCTGCTACATTAACTCCCCTGCAACTGTGTCCATCCTTACAAGATGCAAGCAATTCCATCAGCCTGAAAATTGGTCTGTAGTGGCATTGACCAGCCTGCAGCAGCTTAAGCCCTTGGTTTGCGCTTAAACTGCAGCATGGCAACAATTGTTCCCAGTCCAACCACTCCACCAGGGAATAGTAGTAGATAAGTACTACTTCCTTCCCATTCAAATTTATTTTTTTTATCACAGATATTATTCGTCCTCCACTTTGGTGTCTGCCGGCCACCAAGAATTTGTATTCCCTCCTTCAGTCCCATTCCACCCGGAAGGGCAAAAAGGTATTTATTTGTTATTCAGAGCTCTTTTAGGAGCTGTTTCAGAGCCCCACTGGGGTTTCTCTGCTGGAACCCCAGAAGACTCCTGTGGGGCACGTGACGTGCACAGTGAGTGCACATGAATGCGCGTGCACACACACACACACACACACCTCCTTCACCCTCTCACGCTCCTCCCAAGAGGCTGGGGTGGAAACCCTGAGCCTTCCCCAACCCCCACCCTCCTCACACTCAGGGCCCCCCTCCTTCACCATCTTGCCTCCTCATCACACACAGAACCCCCATCCCAAGAGAATTGGGTGGTGTGTGAGGAGTACGGTAGGGGTCAGGGGAGGCTCAGGGTCACCACCCCAGCACGGGAGTGGAATGCCCCAGCATGGCCCTTTCCACCCCGCACTGGAGTGGAGCACTCCAGCAGGGCCTTTTCCACCCCAGCCTCCCTCCCATACACAGAGCGGAGTGTCCCAGCAGGGCCTTGGGTCCTTTTCCAACCCAGCTCACCTCCCATACACAGTCGCACATACTGGAGTGGAACGCCTTAGCAGGGCCCTTTCCCCACCACACCACTCCCATACATAGAGCAGAGTGTCCCAGCAGGGCCTTTGGCCCTTTTCCAACCCAGCCCACCTCCCATACACACACACTGGAGTGGAACGAGCCTCTCTCCCATACGCACACAAAACTGTGCAAGTTTGCCTGCCCCCACCCCTAAAAAGGTGCAGAGGGCAGAACCTCTTCTTGGGGGTGGGGGTGGGGGCAGAGCAAGTCTGTTCCTCCAGCAGATGCCAGTGGCAACTCCGCAACAGTAGGCAAAACTTTGCCCGCCTCCACCCCCAAGAAGAGGTGCAACGGGCATTGGGAAGGTGGAACCTCTTGTTGGGGATGGAGTTGTGCCCACAACCTCACTCTGCCTCTCCCCCTAAACTCCAGCCTGGCCCCCCTCAGCCATCTGATGGGTCCCCACCACCACTGCACCTCCAGACATGGTAGGACATCCAGTCTACAGTGTGGTTGTAGAGGCTGGCCTACTGTGCCTTGATATCCCACTGCATTTGGAGGCCTCCAGAACTGAAGTGCAGACTTCAACAGTGACATGGAATGGTCACAGCGATGGTCCTGGACCTCAGCGGCAACAGAAGAATGCAATATTTTACTGCCATCCACCTCCAACAGTGCGCTTCATGATGCATTAAGGTTTTCTGACTTTAGTGGGTGTTTCTGCTGAGCCTCTGAAGTCACTAGGCCCTCTGTGTCTGGAGCCTAGACCATGGAAAACTACAGGCAGTACAGAAGAGATCATGAAAAAAAGAGTGCTCCAGTTGAATAACATTAGGCAACTGGTGGCATGAGGATTGGGAGGATCTGGAAACTCCTCTTTGGGGACAGATCCACAAAGGGGCTAATTAATTAGATCTTCAGTCTCTGTGTCCAAAATAAAATTCAAACATCTCAGCAGCAGTAACGCCTCGCTTGCTGTTTTTGTTTTCTTTCCCCCTCTGAGATCTCGTCAGATTCCATGCCTCACATCACTCTCCCTGTGGATGTTGCAGGAATTAGAAAAATCGGGGCAGGAGAGCTGCAGACAACAACAATGGAGCCCCCTTTCCCCTGTTCCCCACTGAAACCCATCCTCCCCTTCCTCTTCTTGTGCACCAAAACAAAACCCTTTCCCCTCCTATTTCTCCTCTGTCCTGTTCTCCTCTTCCCTTTCATTCTCTTCTGATTCAGCTTGTAGCAGGACTGGGAGCTAACTCAGTCCTCCCAGTTCTCCAAGCCTGTCAGGAAACCCTCACCTGGAGCACGACCTCAAGGCAAGTCGGGTTCCCCACCAGGGTCTCACCGCCCATACCAACAGCCCACCTCACCGGAGCCTCCCGGCCCCAGCCCAATAGGGGAGACAGACAGGGATTCCCCGGCACAGCAAGCGGAGCCGCAGCGTGCCCGCCCCCCTCCTTCCGATGCACAAAGTGTTTCGCCGCTTGTCCCAGCTGTCGGCGATCTAGGGGGTGGAGCCAAGAGGGAAATGCCGACAGAGGCAGCCACGCCCGCCAGGTGCGTCACTCCGCACGGCTCCAGCAACGCCCTAATCCTCCGGGATAAAAGCCCGTCGGGGGCCTGACCACGCTGCTGGTGATCGGTGCTTTGTGCCCATGAGACTGGCCCCTCGTGTTCCTTGTGTTTGGTGTATCTTGGTTGTGCTTGGCGTGGAGTGTGAGCGGACGGAGTGTGTGTGGGGCGTGCTTGGGTGAGTGACTGCTGGTGCATTGTAATAAGGTAAGCTTGAACTCTTTTGGGACCTGGTGAGGAAGCATTATTGTCTGGGCCCTCCCTTGGAGTGGAAGCACTATCCTCCCCTTCCCCTCCTGGGGGTGTCCTCACCCCCGTTCCACACTGCCTGCACCCTTCCCGTTCCACACCCGTTTCCCTTGGAGTGTATGGGTTAGCATAAGCAGCAATCAGGGCGTGCAATTACCCAGATGCCTTGTGATGAGACAGGCTAGGGACTAATCATCCTGATAGTCCTATCCCATCCTGAGGGCGCGTTTTCCAGCACAGCCCTGCTGCTTCCCTTATCTGTATTGGTGTGTGTGTGTGTGTGTTCCCTGCTGTTTCACCACTCCTTCTGGGAGCCTCCCCCCTTCCTTTCCTTGACATCCCCCACAGAATCACCAGGATACAATTTCCCACTGCTGCGAAGCTTAGCTCGTATCCGTCGGCCATGAAGCAGCTGGCCGCGGATGTACAGGAGCTCACCCGCATAGTCAAATCTCTCACGATGGAGGTAAAAGACCTTAAAGAGCAACAGGCCGGCAGAGGGGCAGCTGCCCCGCCAACCCCACAGGCAGAGGGAGCCCCCCCATGGGAATTCCCACCAGCCTGCCACGAGAGCCTAAGGGCCCCAAAATTACCAAGTATGCAGGAGAACGCCGGCAGTTTAGAGGATTCCTCGCCCTGTGCAAGCTGGCCTTCACTATGCAACCTCAAACTTATAATACGGATGCCCGCAGGGTGGCTTTTATTATTGGACTATTAGAAAGACATACCTTGGCTTGGGCAACCCCGTTGCTTACCAGTAAAAGTGACCTATTACAGGACTATGCTAGGTTTGTACAGGAATTCACGTTTCTTTTCTACTATCCCCACAGGGTAAAGGATGCCGAAACTACCATTATGGGGCTAAAGCAGGGGCAAGGTCCCCTGCTCGAGTATGTGACCAAGTTCCAGCAGCTCGCAGTGGACCTCAACTGGCCGGACCACATACTTCTGGTAATGTACCAGAGGGGGTTGAGCGAAGAGCTCAAGGACAAGCTTGCGGTTACCACCCTACCAAAAACATGGGGAGAGTTGGCCAATCTCACCATCCAGATAGACAAGCGCCTAGGGGAATGATGACGGGAACGGAGACAAGAGCCCCTCCGGGCAGGAGGACCTCGCGTCCCGCTTCCCCGCCCCCCCCCCGTGCGCTAGGGCCGAACTGAGTCAAGAGAGCGAGGGGGAGCCCATGAAGATCGGGGCTTCTCGAGGGCCATTAGCTTCTGCTTAATGAGAGCATCGGCAGGCCTCCAGGCTCTGTTTCTATTGTGGGGAACCCTCGCATTTTGCCAGAGAGTGTCCGTCGCTACCCCCAACCTGAAGGGAAGGGGGAAAAGCACAGCCCCGGGAACTGTAGGGGGGTTCTCGGGGGCAGAAACCATGACCCTATCCCTAGTATCCTGAATGCTAGGCACTCATCTAGGAAAGATGCCGCATGTGCTGGTCCCTGTTACTCTGCAGGTAGGCTGCAGTCTGGTCATCTGGGCGCTTGTGGACTCTGGGGCTTCGGGGAATTTTATGGACCAGGGGTTCGTACATTGTTATGGCCTCCCGCACACACACCGACCCATCCCAGAACAGGTGTGCACCATCGACGGGTCTCCCCTCAGTTCCGGGCCCCTGATGCAACAGACCACCCCCCTCCGGGTCACAATCGGGGCCCATACCGAGTGTATGTGCTTCGATTTGGTGGCCTCGCCGATGTTTAAGGTGGTGCTGGGGATGTCCTGGCTGCGCCAACATAACCCAGGCATTCACTGGGGCCGGGGAACTGTAACCTTTGAGTCAGACTATTGTGCGACCGTACGTAACCAAACACCACCGAGGCAAGCCCTGCTGGCCACGGAGCAGGGGGATCTTCCTGTAGCGCTGCCCCCCAATACGCTGAGTATCAAGACGTATTCAGCAAACAGGAGGCCGAGAGCCTGCCCCACACTACCCATATGACTGTCCCATCGAGTTGATACCGGGCTCAGAACCACCATATGGGCGAATCTATGCCCTATCCGCTCCCGAATTGCACACCTTGAAGGAGTATGTGGAAGACAACTTGCAGCAGGGGTTCATCCGACATTCGACCTCCACGGCGGGGGCCCCGTTATTTTTCATCCTTAAGAAAGATGAAGGGCTGCGTCCTTGTATAGATTACCGTGGACTCAACGCCATCATGGTAAAGAACCGATACCCCCTTCCCCTGATTCCCGAATTGTTGAACCGTTTACATGGTGCCAAGATCTTCACGAAACTCGACCTCTAGGGCGCATATAATCTTTTGCGAATCCGCCCCGGGGACGAGTGGAAAACCACTTTTCAAACTTGCTACGGTCACTTTGAGTACCGAATAATGCCGTTTGGCCTAGCCAACGCCCCAGCCATGTTCCAGCACCTAATAAACGATGTGTTCCGGGATATGCTGGATACCTATGTGGTGGCATACCTGGATGACAGTCTCATTTTTTCAAAAACCTTAGCAGAACATATCCTGCAAGTCTGCAGGGTATTGCAACGCTTGCGACAGAATCGGTTGTTCTGTAAGATCGAGAAATGTGCCTTTCACGTTACGACGATTGAGTTCCTGGGGTTCATTATTTCCCCTCGAGAAATCAAAATGGACCCTAAGGAAGTAAATGCGATAATACAATGGACCCTGCCATCATCGGTGAAGGCCTTGCAGCGGTTTCTTGGGACCGCAAACTATTATCGGCAGTACATCTCCAACTATGCCAAATTGACAGAACCCTTGACGACCTTGCTGAGGAAGGGGGTGTCCTATGCATAGGGACCTGTGCAACAACAGGCCTTTGAGAGAGTCAAAGTGACCTTCACCCAGACTCCCATCCTCCAGCATCCTCGCTTCGAACAACCTTTCACCGTCGAGACGGACGCCTTCAGTGTGGCCATCGGAGCGGTGTTCTTGCAACAGGCACCAGGAATGGAGCGCCTGCTGCCTTGTGCGTATTATTCACGACAGATAACAAGTGAAGAGAAAAACTATACGGTACTAAACTGGGAGCTGTTGGCAATCAAGGCGGCCTTTGAAGCGTGGAGGCACTACCTCGAAGGAGCCAAGCATCCGGTTACGGTAATTACGAATCACAGCAATCTGACTTATCTGCAGACGACACGCATCACCAATGCCAGGCATGGACGCTGGGCCCTTTCACTCATTTTCAGTTCCACATCCAATATCGCCCTGGTGACCAAAATATTTTAGCAGATGCGCTCTCGCGCTGTACAGAAACTGGAGATCCCCCGGACCAGAGAGGAGAACTACTGTTGGAACCCTGAATGTTTGTGGCCAATCTTCTCACCTCCTCCCAGTTTTGAAAATATTCTACTTCCTGGGGACCCAGCCAGACCCCAAAGATCCATAAGGGGCGAGAGGGACTTTTGTACCATCAACAACGGTTGGTGGTTCCCCCACTGATGCGGAAGCCACTGCTCTGGGGACACCATGATGCCCCCCTAGCGGGACACCCAGGAACCCAGTGCACCCTCGCCTTCTTACAGAGACACTTTTGGTGGCCTACCATACAGAAAGATGTCGTCCGCTATGTTAATCAATGTGCGGTCTGCGCACGGACCAAAGTGCCTCGACAGTGCCCGCAAGGGCTGTTACAACTTGCTTTGCTACCACAAGGACCATGGCAGTGCATCGGCTTGGATTTCATTGTCGAGCTACCCCCGTCTGCTACGTCTACGACAATCTTGGTAATCGTGGACCATTTCTCCAAGATGGGGCATTTTGTGGCCACTAGTGGGCTGCCCACCACCCAAGACACAGCACGGTTGCTGCTGCACCACATGATTAAGTTACATGGAGTACCCCTCGAGATTGTGTCCAACCGAGGGACGCAGTTCACATCTCGGTTATGGAAGGAATTGTTACAAAGCCTCCACATCAAACGTAGTCTGACCTCAGGGTACCATCCGCAAACCACCGGGCAGGTTGAACGGGTGAACCAGACGCTGGAGCAATACTAATGTTGTTACACAGACTATCAGCAGGACGATTGGTATGAGCTCTTACCAATACCGGAGTTTACGTATAACAATACCCTCAATGCCTCAATCGGCAACTCCCCTTTTTTCATTACCTATGGGTACCACCCCTCCCTGTGCCTGCCGGAAATCACCACGTGCTCAGTTCCGGCAGCAGGAACTCTGGTCTCCCGCATCCGGAAAGCCCAAACAGTGGCCCGAGCCATGCTGCAACAAGCACGCCAGCAGTATAAAAAGTATGCTGATCAACACCGACAAGCGGTGCCTATTTACGTTCCAGGGGACTGGGTATGGATCGACCGCCGACGGTACCCCTCGGACCGACCCTCTGCGAAGTTGGATCATCGATATATGGGACCCTTTCCCATCTGCCATAAAATCAATGAGGTCGCCTATCGCGTGAAGTTACCCCTGCAGTACCGGATGCATCCTACCTTCCATGTATCGCAACTAAAGGCAGCACAAACCCCGTGACAGCCTGAGAATAAACTGGTGGGGCCCCTCCCGGGGACACAGGAATATGAAGTAAGCCAGTCCTGGTGAGAGCAGGAGGGTAGGAGGGGATTTGATGGGCTCCTTCCCTGGTGGCAGCAGGGATGGAGCATATGGAAGGACTGGTATGATATGCTGTAATATTATTGATTTGTTGTATTATATTGAATTTTGTGAGGGAGGAGAGGGGATGGTTCAAAATTAGAAATTATGTTATGAAATGTTATGATATGTCAATTGAGGGGTTATTTAGACTGTGTGGTTTGTGTTGAATTGTAATTGTTATTGTTCTTTAGATGTTTTTTTGCTTTTGTTGTCAGCCACCTCGAGTCACCATAGGCGAGAGGGAGCGGGGTACAAATAAAAGTTGATGATGATGATGAGGTTCTTGACTCATGTCGCCGGCACAGGCGCTTATGGTACTTCCTTGACTGGAAGGGCTTTGAACCCACGGAACGGTCATGGGAAAGAGCTACCGATGTCCATGCACCACGGTTGGTGCATTTGTTTCACGCACGCTATCCCCTCAAACCAAGTCCTACCTTTTTGCATTGGCCTTGGAGGGGGGGTGCTGTCAGGAAACCCTCACCTGGAGCACAACCTCAAGGCAAGTCGGGTTCCCCGCCAGGGCCTCGCCGTCCAGACCAACAGCCCGCCTCATCGGAGCCTCCTGGCCCCAACCCGATAGGGGAGACAGACAGGGATTCCCCGGCACAGCAAGCGGAGCCACAGCGTACCCGCCCCCCTCCTTCCGATGCACAGAGTGTTTTGACACTTGTCCCACCTGTCGGTGATCTAGGGGGCGGAGCCAAGAGGGAAACACTGACGGAGGCAGTCATGCCCCTCCAGGTGCGTCGCTCCGCACGGCTCCAGCAACGCCCTAATCCTCTGGGATAAAAGCCCGTCGGGGGCCTGACCATGCTGCTGGTGATCGGTGCTTTGTGCCCATGAGACTGGCCCCTCGTGTCTGGGCAGGGCTTAGCCCAACATCTAAGAGATCCCTGGGTTCACAACAGGAGTGGGCCAAGTTGCCAGGAGTTCCCTGGGTTCACAACAGGAGTGGACCAAGTGGCCCACACACAGGACAGTGGGGACACAGCATCTCCCTCACAATCACAAGAGCAAGTCTGCTCATCATCCAGCCCATGTTGGCTCAAAGCAAAACTGGGGCCACCACCACCACCAAGACGAAGTACAGAGGGCATTGGGAGGGTGGAATGCTCCTCCAGCAACTGACCCCCAAACCACTTCACCTCCAGACACAGTTCTGTCCCCAGGTCTTAGTCATGTGCCAGAGCCCCACTAAAGTCTGAGCACACATTGCATTTGGGGGAAGTCACCTCCGTAACACCAGCTAGCCATTGCCAACTGTGGGACTGACTTCTACACATCAGCACGGAATGCAACATCTTTACGATTGTACCTCCAGATTTAGAAGGACTTCAGACTTGTGTGGTGTTCTGTCAAGTTTCCCACAGAAGTCATGAAGTCCCTGTACGTCTTGAGGCCTCAGAATGCCAGCAGCCGTGGTACCTCTACTTTGGAGGGAGGTCAATGTTAAGGGGACACAATTTAAAAATCTGTCTCAAATTCAAACAGCACACACATTTTTTCTTTTCCCCTCCAATTTCTCAGAGATCTCATCAGATTCTATGCCTCACATCATTCTCTCTGTGGACGTTGCAGAAAGTAGAAAAAGCCAGGCAGAAGAGAAAGCTGCAGACAACAAACAACAACAACAGAGTCCCCTTTCCCCTGTTCCCCATTGAAAACCCATCTTCCCCTTCTTCTTCTCGTGAACCAAAGAAAAACCTTTCCCCTCCTATTTCTCCTCTGTCCTGTTTTTCTCTTCCCTTTCATTCTCTTCTGATTCGGCTTGTCACACGACTGGGAACTAACTCAGTCCTCCCACTTCTCCAAGCCTGACGGAAGGCTTGTGTCCAGAAGCCTACACCTTCAGAAGGCTACAGGTGGCCAAGGAGGGCACAAAAATTGAGGATTCGGAGGTTTAGGATAAAGGTAGGCGATGGCAACATGATCTACTTTTGGGTTCTGGTTGGGGGAAAGACAGTGCATGGGACCACAGAATGCTCTCTATCCTCCCAGTAGCTCCCTATCCCTTAATACAGCTGCAAGGAGTACTTCAGGGTTTATTATTTATTTTCCTCCCAAACTTTTACTACCTCGCCCCTCCTGCCACAGACAGCTCGGGGTGGCGTACAATTCGTAAAACAACATTTAAAACAACAGTTAAAACAACTAAAAGGAGGAAAAGAAAAATAACCCCATATCAAAAAAACCCCTCACCCATCTCCCCCGCCAAATGCCTGGTGGAACAGCCAGGTCTTACAACTTCTCCGAAAAGAGGGGCGATCCGGGGCCAACCGGGCCTCCACTGGAAGGGAGATCCACAGCTGTGGTGCAGTCATCAAGAATGCCCTCCCCTGCGCAGCCCCCCCGGAACTCAGGGGACCTAGAGCGGGTTGCCCCCAGATGACCGCAGGGGTCAATCCAGCACCTGGGGAGTGAGGTGGTCCTGCAGATAGGTAGGTCCTAGGCCATTTAGGGCTTTATAGGCCAAAACCAACACCTTGAATCAGGCCTGGAAAACCACCGGCAGCCAGTGCAGAGGGGGTGGGGCGTTTTCCGCTGAACACTGGTGTAATATGCTCCCAGCGGCCCAGTCCTACCAGAAGATGGGCTGCCGCATTCTGCACCAGCTGCAGTTTCCAAGCCATCACCATGGATAGCCCCACGTAGAGTACAATAGCCTAATCTGGAGGTGATGAAAGCATGGATGATGGTGGCCAGGTCAGACCCTGAGATTAATGGATGAAGCCATTACACCAGATGTAATTGGCTAAAAGTACTCCTCATCACAGCCTCCACCTGGGCATCCAGGCAGAGCTGCGCATCAAGGAGCACCCCCAGACTCTGTACCTGGGGTACCAATGGAGGGCAGACCCGCCCCAATAATGGGGCCCGCCATCTCCATCGCCTTACCCACCAACATCACCTCCGTCTTGTCGGAATTCAGCCTCAGTCCCTCCTCCAATGTTAATGTCCCTTGAAGGTTATTGTCCCTCCCTCCAATGTTAACTTTGTGAATTACACTTGCTGGGCTGCTGGTTTAGGTCCTGCCTCAGGGGAAATGGAGAGCCTCTTACTGGGGGTCCCATCCACTGCCTGTCCCCATGGTTGGGGTTATGATCTAATGGGGAGAGAGAGGGTTTATTTGTGGGTCTCACTAAATTTGGGATTGATTGACACTGTGTTCGTTGTGTTGGCATTAGAACTGTTGGGATTGCCAATATGTGGTTGTGGGTGATTTGAGGGGATTCTGGAACACCGAAATGGCAAAAACAAAAAACAGTTTGTTTTGGCATTATTTGCTATAGGGGGTCATTTTAGGGGTAGTAATGGATCTGGCTATGATTAAATATTTATTTAAACACTGTTGGTAAGGTATGGTTGTAAATGTTGGCATTGGAAATATGTGGATCATCATGGGGATCCCAGGGAGTGGGACACAATAGATTTTGAACCTAGTTGGAGGTTGCACAGAATTTTGGATGTTTGCAAATGATGTTGGCATTGGCAATGTGGAGGTATGGCATCGCATGAATATCCCCTGGCAGTTGACAAAACAATTGCTCTTGTTTGGTTCTGTCTTACTCTTGTGTGCTGTGAAAAAAGGTTTTAAAATTGTTGTGTGTCAAATTTGGCAAACAAATGTAAAGTGGCACTGTGTCGCTGGCTGGTGGTGGCTTGCTGCTGATATGGATTGGTAATATACGGTTGGTCGTCGACTCGGAGTCATTGTTCACTTGCAAACTAAACTGCGTGCTTGACTGACATGCCACTGTGCGAGTGTCCTCCACTGGCAATTGCTGTGATCTGATTTCTGAATGATTTGATTTGATGATGACTGAGTGCAATGGAAAAATCCCCTATTTTTAAAGAAAAAAAGTAGTAGTGGGGGTTACTGGGGACTGCTGGGGCTAGTGTAGTCTGGTGGTTAGCAGTTAAGGGAAGAAGTAAATCTGTCATTGAATCTTTACAAGACATATGTTGTCTTTATTACAGGTGGTTTTGGGTTTTTTCTCCCATTGATTTCAATGGGAAAAAATCCGGTACCAGTAATACCGGTTTAATCCGATAATCCAAGATCCAATAAAACCAGTATCCGATATTTTCCACCAAGTCCCACACCTAGTCTCAGGATCAAATTGCAAACGGTGGCAACCCTACCTCTAACACAATGAATTCCTTGCAATCTTCTTGGTGTCAGCCCTCTAGATAGTTGAAGACTATCATGTCTCCCTTTAGTCTTCTGTTCCCTAGGCTAAACATAAGTTCCTTCAACCTTTCCTCATAAGACTTGCTTTCCAGACCCTGTGTCATCTTTGTTGCCCTCCTTTGAACACATGCCAACTACAGAGTTCTGTATGTCTTATGAACCACTGGAACTTATACAGCCGTCTTACATTGTATTATCTGACCCCACTATCCCCACAACCTTCTTGTGAGTGAGGGAAAATGCCACTGTACAAATGGGGAACTGAGGGATTATTCAACTGTGCTATTGTTAAGGTGAAACTCCATCATTGCTTAAAAGCATATTCAAAACAGTGTAACTGCTACCGTAACTACACACTATGGACAGACAAAAAAAACCTAATCACACAGATTCTATTTCTAAGACTGAGCCTGAGGACAAGAAGGAAACCTTCTGGTTTCTTGTATCAGCAGCAGCACGGGCAGCACCATCAGTGGAGATGAAGAAGGAAGAATCTTCTTGAAGGGTGTGTCTAGCTGCACACACCTCACCAGGGTCCCTTGTGGGGGCAGGAAGTTCTATCTCTGGAGGAATACAGGGATAGGGGGAATCCTTGGTGGTCATGGGAGGGCAGACATTTGGGGCACATCCACACCAGCAGCCCAAGCAATGGCAATGCAGCAGGCAACCCCACTCTCACGTGCTCTCAAGGAGCAGTGGAAGGTGCAATTTGCCTCCCATGCATGCCTCATATAGGATAACCTGCTGACTCTGACCCAGTGCACAGAACTTCTGCACGAAGGAGTCCTGTGCCTGGGACAGTGTCCCCACAGTTGCATGCACAGACTTGATGGCCTAAGTCAGACACTGCAGCTCTGGGGGCAAGGGCCACTCCTCAATCTACGTGAAAGGGCCAGCCTCCATCTCTGCTGCTAAGGAGGATGAGGGACTCCTCCTCCTGTCTTGGCTGGCAGGCACAGCTTGCCCCCCTTGCTAGCCCTGCTTCCTGCCACCTACCTGATCTCTCCCCCTTTCTCCCAGCTCGATTCTGTTGGTCCTCCAAAAGTGGCTGCAGAGGATGGTGGTGCTGCTCTGCACCACATCTTGTTACAGTGGGGAACAGAGAGCAGTAGTGGCAAGCACGCTAGGAGGCTGGGAGAAATGGGCCCATACTGCAGACCTTCTGGGTGCTGCAGCAGTTGCCAGATACCACCATCATCTGATAGGCCCTACCCCTGCCTCTCTAGTACCTGGACTTCATCCTCCTCTCCCATCCTGGTCCTCTGCTATGCTATATCATAAACTAAGGAAAACTATATATATGTCATATCCTAATGAAAATTCTATGTTAATATAACCTAAACTATATATCTAAATATATCATAAACTATATAATATATCCTATTTAAAAAAATCCTATATCCTAAAATACTGTATCACTCTATACCCATTCCTATATACTATATCTATCCTATATTAACTATATCCTATTCCTAAACCTACCCACCCTATTCCATCTCCAAGTGTGTGTGTGGTGTGTGTGTGTGTATATATATATATATATATATATATACAGAGAGAGAGAGAGAGAGAGAGACTTGGAAAGCAACTGAATTTATATTATATTATTCTTCTTTCTCCAAATTTCTTCCCTCTCTCCAGTGCCACAAAGAGTCTGCTGAAAAGCAGCCCCTTATATACTGTATGGATGGGGGAGGGAGAGAGGGAGGAAGGGGTGGATGCACTGCTATGCACCCTGATTGACTAGGCAATTAAACGGTTGCAGCATCCGCACATGACACCGCATGCCGACTCAGCCCTGATTAGTTCCAGTTTCTGCCATTCTGATGTTCTGAGTTCCTAAGTTTACCAATGTCCAAAGTTCCAATATCTGAATTCTAGGTACTCAGACAAAGTTCCAAAGTCTGGTTGAGTACCTGAAATAGGTGCTCGGAAGTTGGGCTGAGTACCCGGAAGGCCTATTCGGTGCAGTCTTAATATAAACTAACAGTATATCAAATTCATTGTTTCTACAGTTAAAAATGGTTTGCTTTTAAATACATTTATATGAAATTGCATTTACATTGATTTGGTGTTAACACAATTGAAGTGAATGCAGCTAAAACCAATTTGTATTTGAATAACTTAGCTTAAACCCAGTATGTTAATTGTACAATGGAATGTATTATTTATACAATATATTAATGATAATAATTATTATTGTTAGTATAGTGAAAACAGTGTACCTGGTGCTGTACAATCAATAGTTAGAGACAGGTACCTACCCCGAAGGGCTTACAATCTAAGAGACAAGGGAGAGGTGAACATAGAGAGAGAAGTGAGAATATGCAGGTGCACATGCTTTACTTAGTTACAGGAAACTAGATTCTAAATGAGGGGGAAGAGTATGCAATTTCACTTATGATGAGCTAGGGAAGGTCTGACGGAAGAGGTAGGTTTTCAGAAGGGATATGAAAGTGGGAAGGGAGGGAGTGAACATATCCAGGGAGGGAGTTCAAGGCATAGGGGGAAGCAAGAAGGGGCAAAGACATTTAGAGGAGCAAGGGGGTTGCAAGCAAGTGAGGATGGGGCAGAGAATGAGAAGTAAAGCTCCCAGACATGAATTATAGTAAAAGTATTATTTATACAACAGAATAGGTTACTTATACAATATAGTTATACAATATAGATATGGTAAAAGTATTATTTATATCATATACAATATAATACAATGGAATATATACAATATACAATACATACATTCGATATTTATTATGGAGCCACGCTAGTGGCTCCATTAGTTAAGGCGGAGCTAACGTTCTGTATTGAGAGTTCCATTGACTTTAATGGAGTTCCCTGGGGCAAATTCCTCTGGCTTGCAACCCTGAAGTTGACGGGGTTTTCTCTGTGAGCATACACTTATAGTCACAGATGGCTGCATAGGACAGATATTGAGTATGCTAAGTATGTGCTTTGGTTCAATATTTTATGTTAGATGAGGT
>QEPC01000113.1:759701-812809 GCA_003113815.1 Sphenodon punctatus
GAGCACAGTATGCGAAGCCATACAACATCTTTACTGCTTACATGGTGTGGAAGTTAAGGCGGGAGCCTTAACACACAATTTCTAGGTTTGTTAAAGTTTGCTTGGTATGAATCTGCCTTAACTAAGTTTGTAAAACCGTAGGTTTTTTAAAAAATCTTATATAATATATAATACAATGTTATTTATACAGTATACAATTTGTACACTGTATAATACAAACTGGTATAAACAAAATTTTATATTTATACAATATACAATTTATACAGTATATAATACAATGAAATTTAGCTGAGTACTCAGTTGATTGGAATACAATGGAACAAATGAGTGCTCAAACAATTTAGAGTTAAACTGAGTAGCATTTAAAACCTAATATCTTTATACAAAGAAACAAATTCAGTATAGTAAAACTATATATTAGGACTACACAGAATAGGCAATCTGAGTACTTGGACTGAGTTTCAAAGTTCCAAGTACCATGACAGTTGTTTCTCAGAACATTTTCTGAAAACCTGGAAATCAGAACTCCATACCAAACTTTAAAACTCAGAAACACTTTAAACTCACATTAGAAAAATTTAATGGGGAACATGACCGGAAGTACAATAGATAAGCTTCACCCTCCCTAAAAACATTAATATCAAAACAGATAGTTAAAAGTATTAGCAAGTTGAGGGCAGCATGTACAACATCTTTTCAGGTCATAGTGACTTGTGAGTAACCCAAACATTCAATAACAGTTCCAGTTTTTACTGTTTTGTTTTCCTATTGTCAGGAACCCTTTTTTCCCGTGGGAAACAAATTTTCTGTTGTCCAGGGAGTTGAAAATTGCTTATAAATAGCTCCTTTCCCTCCCCAGCATGTATCTGAACCTTTCATTTGCATGCAAGGGGCTATTTGTGCTTGCATGCAATTTAGAGCTGACTCTATCTAGCCTCTTGCATGTAAGTTCAGATATATGCTGGGGAGGAAAAGGGGCTATTTATAAGCAATTTTCAACTCCCTGGACAACAGAAAATTTGTTTCCCACGGGAAACAAGGGTTCCTGACAATAGGAAAACAAAACAGTAAAAACTGGAACTGTTATTGAATGTTTGGGTTACTCACAAGTCAGCATGACCTGAAAAGATGTTGCACATGTTGCCCTGCTAACACTAATATTACACTGTTTGGGATATTCATCTTTTTAGGAAGAGAAAAAGCTTAGTTGTTGTGCTTTTGGTAAGCTTCCTCAGTACACTTTCCCTAAATGTGAGGTGAATAATAGAGAAGCTTAGTTTTTGCTTATTTATGTATTTTCTTTATTTATGAGCAAAGATATTAACAGAAGTATTGAGTCACTCTAGACACATGCATAATGGTGTCTCTATTACCCGATTGAAGCTTGTCAGATGTTTTATCTTAGTACTTGGGAATTTCTTGGAACCAGGGAATGGAACCTCTGGTAAATTCCAGATAAAACCAAAGACCAAGTTTTAGCTCTAGTTTTTAACATTGGGTAGTTGATAGCAGCTTAGGTATACCTATATGCTCATTTATACAGTGCAGTCAATTGACATGCATAAATGCAGTTGTTTATGTTTTTCCATCAGGCTAAGCAGGTGCAATGGAGGCAAGGAATGCACACGTTGAGTAGGAAGTGCAGCTGGAAAACTGGGCATAGCTGGAAAATCTGCAAGACCATACCCTCATTCTAGCTTAATGTATACTAGTACAGAACTCTCTTCTGTCCAGAACTTTTCACTTTCTGCCTTTCCACTGGCTTCCCAGAGCTGGACGCTTGTGAAGCTAGGCCTTATACCAAGTCTGGGTGGGCTTCTGGGGCAGGAGGAAAAGCAGGAAGGGGGGTCCCAGTTCCCTAGGGGTGGTAATGTATCAATTTGCTGGCTGGCTCAATCTCTTTAACTCTACTTCTCATACTTCCACTTTGGTTAGGAGTGGTAATACACCCACCTACTTGCAAAACCAGTCATTTCAGTCATCAGAGAACCAACATTCTGCTGTCTCTGAGAGTAGCTGGGCCTCTATGACAACCATGGGTCTGTCTCACGTCATCAGTAGTCTAACGCATTGGGGGGAGGGGGGAAGGATACCCTGGCTTTGGTGTTCTGTACTGGCCTTGAGGCAGGTGATTCAATGGTAGGAGGTGGGGGGTGAAACCTTTGTCATGGTCAGATCATTACCTCCTGAAATCTCATATCTTAGTACACATCAGCCCTGGGGAGGGTGTGGGACCTATTAGAATGGTCTGCCCTCTGAGACTTATGGACCGGGAGCAGTTCTGGAATGCTCTGGGTTCCCCCCCCCCCCAACTTGACAGTCGCTCAGTTGATGACCGTGTGGCCTTATGGAACACACTTTTGGTCAAGGCCATTGACTCAGTGACTCCTAGGCATCCACTCCCATCCTTTCACCACCGAGGATCCCCGTAGTTCATGAAGGACCTGCGGTGGCTGAAGCAGGAGGGGAGGCAGTTGGAGTGATGGTGGTGCCATACCTGTGATGAGTACGACTGATTCGTGCTCAAAGGAGCAGTTTGAGGACCTATGCCATGGCTGTTCAGACAGCAAAGAAGAGTTTCTTTGCTGCCCTTATAGTGTATGCAAAGTCTCGGCCAGCGGAACCTTTCCAGGTGGTGAGAGGTTTGGTTAGACCTGCCTGTCTCCACCTGGACCTGGAGCAATATAATGTGCATTGTGACATGTTCATTGAGTACTCTGGGGATAAGATCGCTCACATCCATCACAACTTTGGTGCAAAAATTGAGGCAATAGAACTAGAAATAATGAAATCTTGTCCAGTTTTTGGGGATCAATTTCAGATGGTGGAGCTCACTGACGCTGGGGATGTGCTTGGGGCTGTCAGAGCCACCCCTTGTGAGTTAGATCTGTGCCCATCCTGGCTGGTGAAGGTAGTCAATACTTCCCTCCTTAGGAAGGGAAGAGTGCCTGAGTGTTTGAACGAGGTGGTGGTCTGGCCCCTGATTAAGAAGTCATCTTTGGACGTTGACACCCTGGTCAGCTATCAACCAGTCTCTAACTTTCCCATTTAAGGAAAGGTTATTGAACAGGGCGGTGACTCAGCAGCTCCAGGTGCATCTCGATTGCATTGGGTTTCTGGATTCCTTGCAGTCTGGCTTTTGTCCAGGTTATGGCACTGAAACTGCGCTTGTGGCTTTGGTTGACGACCTCTGCCTAGCTATGGGCCAGGGTTGACAGACCCTTTTGATCAGACACTGTTGAACATGAGGTGCTGGTGGGCCATCTGCAGGACCGTGCCAGGGTGGGTGGAACCGTCTTAGAATGGTTCTGCTCTTTCCTGGTCAGAAGAACTCACTGGGTGGTCCTGGGGAATTGTACATCTTCTCCCTAGGGCCTCACATGTGGAGTCCCACAGGGCTCCATTCTGTCCCCCCTCTTGTTCAACTTGTACATGCAGTCACTGTGAGATGTCATGAGGGGGTTTGAAGGTGTGCAGTGTCACCAGTATGTTGATGACACCCAACTCTGGTGATCTTGGTGCTTACCCAGTGTTTGGCAGCTATGGGACGAGCCATCTGAAGCTGAATCCTGACAAAGATGGAGGTGGTGATGTTGGGAAGGATTTGGGGGACCTGGGAGTAGAGCTGATGCGGCAGGAGCTTTTACCGTTCCGCAATTCCATTCCTAAACCTCGGCATTCCATGTTTCGCCCCGCAGAATTCCGCCTGGTACCGCCGCGAGTTTGCATTTGCCGCTACAAGAATCCGCAGATGCGGCATTTCTGTGTTTCACTGTTTTCCCGATCGTCACCATTGTCGCATACAATCAGCAGTCTTTTCCCACCTTCTGCCAATTTACTATATGAGAGAGACAGTCATGAGCGTTTATTGCGGTTCTGCAAAGCAGCACTGCTGCGGCACGCTGCTGTGCAGTGCTCATGTGTGTGCTGTGCTGGTGTTGTGTGTTTCTCTGTGCCGCAATCACTGCACATTAATCTCAATACATACATGCATGCACATGTTCTGGGTGTGAGTTCAAGGAACGGTGTTTTTATTTAATGGCAAATTGATCTTTTATGTAAACGTAAATTGACCTCCAAACTAAAGTTTTTTGAGCAAAACTCTTGGTGGGAGTTTAAAGTGACCTGTGTACTGGCTGAATGAGTCATTTTTACATGATAGGACTTCCTCAGTCTAGAAGAAGTGAGATTAACAACAGAACTCTGTTGGCATAGTTGTTAAGGTTCCTGCTTGCTATATAATTTGTAGCTGTCATTACGTGGGTTCAAATCCCCACTATTCAGTGTAAATTTTTTTTTTTTACTTTTACATTAGTGTTATTTTTTGTTTGGTTAATCATAAAATTATTGTATGCAAAAAAAATATGCTTATTTATTACATTAATCCACAAAGACTGAGTGCTATGATGCTGCACCCCTAGCGCTGCCAGCGTTACGCTCATTCTCAGTCGCCGATGCCATCACTGACTGCCCTGCCCACACCTGTCCTTATGTGCCCAGCCCACCTTGCCTCTCCCTGACACCAGATTTTTGTGTGACACACTGGTGGGCAGCAACCAGCAACAGACAGGGAGAGGGGTGTGTGGTGCTGCCCGTGACCACCTGGTCTTGCTGGCTGTGACTGGCTGTTGTGTCTGCACTCTGCTCCTGATCCTGAGTCCTGGCTGGGGGTCAGGGGACACTTTCTTTTTCACTCTCTGACTGTCCCATCCACAGTTACACAACGCACCTGTTCATTGTTTTAATAAATTAACATGAATACATGACATTCAGCTGCATATCACACACCCACCGGCCACCACACCTACCTCTTTATTATCTTAACAGTTAATGCTAAACAGCTAGCTGCAGTAAGTAGGGTTGGTTGAGTGGCTCAGTGGACTGGAGGGACGGGAGTGAACGTTAAGTGAACTCCACCACCCTCTAAGCGTAACAAAACTATAAGTCTCGACGACCCCCACTCCCATGCCCTCCTCCCCCCGCACGAGAGTGTTTAAGTTCAATCCAACTTGCCATGTACCTGATGGTACATAGTTTGAAATGTTTGATTGTGGTTAAACTGTGGTTAGTGTCATGTCAGAAAAAACCCTTACTGCACTAACTGCATCTGCCTATCTCAATTGCAGAAACAGTAGAGATATACACAGGCAGGGAGGGACTGGGAGGTAATAGCATTTTAATCTTCTAATTTATAAGAGCCTTTGTATATGGATTGTGTAGTTAACAAATAACAGTGAAATAATCCCCTAAGAGAGACTGATTTTTTGAGACAGGTCCCACCCACTCCCTGACCAGTGTACTTACAATCAAAGATGGACAAGGATGAGGGGAACGCACAGGGAGAGACAGATACACATGTATTTCCATTTTACATATGGGGATGGGGAACTGAGACTGAGAGGTTTTGATTTCTCCAAGGCCGCTCAATGATTTCACTAACTATTTCAATTTGAGCCCTGGTCTCCTAGGTCCAAGTCCATCAGCACCTTATCTACGCATTAGAGCTTTAAAAGAGTCCTTCTTGTGTGGCTCAGCAGCTCTGCTTTGGGGTGGATGTACAGAAGATTCCACCCTTTTTCTGCTCAAGTCCCTTATAATCATCTGGCTTATAAAGTAAGTAGGCATACACACACACACACGCACTCCCCCATTGTAAAGCAAAAATGGGTACTCCTCATGGGATAATAAATGAGTAGTGCATTGGTTAATCCACAAATGGTAGGTTGAATAATGCATATTTGATGGTATCCCCATTTATTTATTCAAATGCATAATTCCCATCCCAACTATGGATGCATAGTTTCCCTCTGCACCCCTCCAGGCCACACATTAAATAAAAACACCGTTCCTTGAACTCACACCCAGAACATGTGCATGGCCTGGGTGTATGACCCAGGCCATGCATATATATCCATATATATGTGTGTATATGCATACCCAAATTTGCATTGTTGGATGTATTATTATTATTATTATTATTAACAAACATTTATATAGCGCCAGCAGTGTACCTGGCACTTTACAAAGTAATAAAATAGACATGGTCCCTGCCCCTAGGGCTTACAATCTGAGAATTGGAAATTACAATCTGTTATTGGAAAAAGAAAACTGAAAAATATTTTTATTCATTAACAAGTATTTTTTTTTAAATTAAAGATTCACAACCTTGTATAAAACCAAACAAAACATATATACTAATACAAAATTGACTAAAAGTAAATATTACTATATAAAGAAATAATTGTTTTTAAAAACTGTTTAAAACCATTAGAAAAATATGGATGCATATAAAAGCCAGCCTTTACTCTAGGAAAGCCATTGTCACTGTTGGCAAATCTCCACCAACATAAAAGCAGCAAGCGGCGAATATAAAGGGACCATTCACACAGCTGTTGGCAATCACCAGCTCCCTCCCTTCCCTTCCACTATGTTTTGTATTTAAAGCAACCGTATAAGGTTCCACCAAACCAAACCACTTGCATTAAAAACTAGAACATTTTCATACAGTGCATAGCAAAAGCGTTAGTTAGTACATGACTACTACTTTAAATCCCTTTCCTAACCATGAAATAATTAGTACATCATCACTCCGGTTATTATGCTTATTTTTTTTAATAAGTTGTAAACTTATAAGTTTTAAAACTGACTAAGCTCTAAGGTAGGTGACCTGTGTATTGTCTGACTGAGTAATTTTTAAAGTTTATCTATGCAGAAGAGTTTGTTACAATCCTCATTCCGCACTTCCTCAGTCTATAAGAAGTGCAATAAATAACAGAACTCTGTTGGCATAGTTGTTAAAGTCCCCGCTTGCTATACAATATGTAGCTGTCATTCTGCGGATTCAAATCCCTGCTCTTCTGTTTAACTTTAATTATTTGTTTTTTACTTTTACATTAGTGGTGCTGTTTTTTAATCATACAATTATTGCTGTGTTGTGTTGCTCATGGCATACTTTCTATGCCAAAAAATATGCTTTGTTAATACAGTAACCAATAGCCAAGGTTCACATTGCCGGGGACAAAGCATGCAGCGTCGCTGCTAGACAACGAGCAACAACGCCAGCCGTGGAGGGAGATTTAAAATGGGTGGGCATACAGCACAGTACCGAGACTTGGCGTGATAGAGCCAGGTGGGAGGAAGAGGCGAGCAGATGGCAAGAGAGGCATGGAGGAGGAGGAGGAAAAGGCGGCGGCGGCGGGCTCAGCACTGTCAGCACTGGACCCCTGCCTAGGCAGGGCAGCATGGATGCGCTTAGCGGTACTGGTCCCACAGCGTTCACATACAGTGGCACCGGGTCTGACTCCAGCCTGCGCCCAGGCGTTCCTGCTGTCTGTGTGTCATCACCTCTCCCACCCCTCTGTTTTGGCTGCTGGTTGGGTTGGGTCAGGGTGTCCTCCTCGCCTTGTGTCCCTGGTCTGTGTGTGTTGAATGCCCTCCTGTGTGTGCTCTGTCTGCTAGTTCTTTCCAGGCTAGCAGCTGCGCTTTCCGCATCCCACGCCTCGAGTCGCTTGTTCTCAATACAATGTTGCGGCCGCTGGGCTTATCTCCTGTCCTTGGAGCTCCCCCATCCCCTCCCATCCCACCACGGCTTGCAGAGTGGAGCCCCCATTCATTGCAGTAGTATCAGGTGCATGCTGCTGCTGGACCATGGCTGGCTGCTGCTCTTCCCCAGGGCTCGCGGGCATAGCAACCCGTAGCTGGAGCTTCCACGAGACAATGGCCCTGTGTGATCTTTGGCATTCCCCGGCCGTGCAATTGCTTGCCAACTGCCCGGACAGCCACACAGGTGCCTATGCGAGTCTGAGTTCTGGGCTCCGCTACTTTGGGTATGAGTTGAGCACCCGCAACTGCAGGCTGCATGAGGAGACACTGGACCTCTGTCCCTTTCCCGATGGTCGCATCCTGGAGATGAGGTGCTCTCATGTGGTGTGGTCTGCAGCAGAAACCGTGTCCGCTCTTTATGTGTGCAGCATGTCTGTCTTCACAGCCTGTCTGGCGGAGGGGGGTCCTTCCCTGGTCTTGTCCTTCTTTGGCTGTGTCCACGGGGCCTGTGGGTACCAGTGGTTGTGTGGTGCGGCCTATCACCACCTGTTGGAGCTGGGTCACCTTCCGTGGCCCCCAGCTGCCGACTATGGTTTGCCGGAGCCCACCGCGGCGGAGCTGACAGTGCTGGCTGGTGTGTGCTCTCGATCCGATGTGCAGGTGGGGCTGGCCATGCTGGATCCCTTCGGGGTGTACTACCTGGTCTCACACCACATGTCTGAGCTGGGATACCATCGGGGCAGTGGCCCCACTACGTGCACCTGGCGGGCCACCCTGCCCCTGGCCCCTTCTTGGCCCCCTGCAGTTGGCGGTGTCTGTGAGTCCTCCTGTGCCTTCCATGCCCTGGGTGCAGCTGGCCCCACTGTGAGGCTGAGCTCCTGACACCACCCTGTTGCCGTGGGTTGCTGCCCGCCTCCTCCATGATGTCCACTCCATGGCTTCCTCCAGTGCTGTATGGTGGTCCCTGGGGTTCTGCTGCCCCTGCCTGTGCAGGCTCCCTCCATGGGCCCCCCTGTCCACCTCTGCGACTGCTCTTAAACTCCGTGGCTGCCTTTTTTTGTGGCATGTGTCATGATCTCCGAGCCGGCACCCAGCACAGGTGCTGCTGTGCTGAGCTTCCTACTACAGCTGTGATTCCTCCTGTGCCCGTGCCACCCCCCACCAACCACCCGTGGGTGACTCTGTGACCGTGGGGTCCGACATGTAACACTGTGAATGTTAGGGAGGGAGATTAATGTAACACAATGTAAGGGCGATTATATTATTATTTTTGTTTTTCATAATGTATGTTGTTACTGTCTGTATCTCAGTTTAACCACACAGATCTAGCTTAAATAAATAGTATTCATTATTTTCAGAGTGTTTTCCAATTTGCCATGCCATCCCAGTGCATTGCATTAATTAGGGTTGGGTGTATTTGATGATTTACCCCTGCCCCCCCACCCCGGTTGGGAGGGACTAGTTGGGACGGAGTGAACACATGAACTCCCCCACCCCCACCTCAAAGAGTTGGGATTAGAAAGTTAGAAACTACAATTGACTACCAGGCCCCTCCCCCCAGCCAAGAGACTGATTTGATTTCAAACTTGCGCTACAGTGCAGTAGGTTGGTTGGAAGGAGGGACTGGGAGGAGGGATGGAGTGAACACATGAACTCCCCCTGCCCCCACCGGGGTCTCCTAGGTCCAAGTGCAGCACCTTATAATATACACTACACATTTAGATCTTTACAAGAGTCTTTCTCATGTTGCTCAGCAGTCAGCAACAGCATCTCTGCTTTGGGGTAGATGTACAGAATATTCCACCCTTTAGTCCCATGGAAACTACAAGTGACTCCCCGTCCCCTGCCCCCACCCCCCTGCCGAGAGAGTGATTTGATTTCAAACTTGTGCTCCATCCAGTGCAGTTTGTTGAACTTGGGAGGGAGGGAGGGTAGGGACTCAGGAGGGAAGTGCATGGAGGGAGATCAATGTTACACAATGAAAGGGCGATTATATTATTATTTTTGTTTTTCATAATATATGCTGTTACTGTCTGTATCCCATTTTAACCACACAAATCCAGCTTCTTCTTTCTAAACCATGATGCCATTCAAGAACCATCCAATAAATAACATTTTTTTATTTTTTTCACTCTGTTTTCAAACTTACCATCCAGGGCTGCATGCCACTAGACAACCGTCCCCCTCCCCCCCACCCGAAGACTGTTTTACAAACAACTTGAAGTTGAAATTGCCAAGCCATCCAGTGCTGCAGTACCAGCAGTAACTAGGTTGGGGGGAGGGACTCGCATTGAAGAGGAATTATCACGTTTCCGCTTAGCCGATTCTGCTGGCATTTCTAAAGCCTATGGAAACAAAACTTGAAAAAAGTGTGTCCGAATAAGTCAATAAGGAATCTGTAATGCACAAAATATACACACGTAAATGTTAGATAACTCATTGTGTTACATCAATACTGAGTTTGGAAAAAACCAATCACAGTACATTGACTACTATCGCAGACCTAATGTTATCATGAACACTGATATGACAGATTGTGAAAGGTGTACGCCGTCAACCAAAAACACATCGCTACAGGTGGCTATAATGTTCCTGTGCCAGACAGAAACCATACCAATATCCTTAAGGAAAGCACCAACACACTTATTAACATTTCTTACACATTTATTAATAGCACGCATGTTTGTGCTATATCGGTTGCACCTGCGAATAATCATGTCCGAGAAGACAAGCTTACAACCAGGAAAAAGAAGGCTGATTGCCATTAGATCGTTTCTCATTTCCTCAAGCAGCTCACCCCCTTTGAGCATGCCGATATCGTTACCACCAGAGTGGATTACGATGCACGAAGGCAGGTCAGAAAGGGATTAAATGAATTGCCTTTCCTTCTTTAAAGACAGCAATATATTGGACCATCGCTTCCCCCCCTTCTGATCCATCTCACTGTAACATTGCGTAAATTAAAATTGATGTCCGCATGTTCTGTGCTGCAGAATTGCTGTAGTCTTGTGATGTACGAATCACCAGTGATCCAAATGTTCTGCATCATTACTTAATAGAACACGCCAAGCAATTACTTATCAGTAGGCTGTTGTTTACAAATTGTATTTAAAAATTGTCTTAAATGAACTCACCTAAAATCTGTGGCGGAGCGAAAGATGTGCTTTTTCCTGCAGGCCGTCTGCAAAATGTATCAGGGGAGTTGATCTGCACAGTAAATGGAAATTGAGGATGTTAGGGCATGTGTATTATTTTTATTTTACATATTTTGTCAGGATATTTTTAGTAAACAGGTAGCACAAAGGACATGCATACCTCCTGCCGGTTGCCTTGCTTTCCAACCAGAAGAACACTCTCTCCCAAAGGATGGATATGTTTTCATCTGTTTTTTTTAATAACTACAATTGATAATAAGTACATGTTAACTAAATTTCATAATACTATTAGTACCTTAGTATAGTATATTATTATTGAACAGTACAATATACTAAATCACTGAACTATAATATATATATTATATAGTATTATTGTACTATAAATATATATAGTCTTATTGTACAGTACAATATATCTGTTGTAGTGTATACAGGTTACTATTTGTTAGTATATATATAATAACAAATAGTAGTGCATACTAGTGTAGTGTAGTGTAGCTGTAGTGTATACAAGCTACTATTTGTTATTATGTATATATTATACTACAAGTGTATATAATATATTATATACTACAAGTATATAATATAATATAATATAATATAATATAATATAATATAATATAATATAATATAATATAATATAATTATATAATATATTATACTACAAGTGTATATAATATGTATATAATATATTATACTACAAGTGTAGTTGTAGTGTATACAAGCTACTATTTGTTATTATGTATATAATATATTATACTACATTGCTATACTATGGTGATATATTAAGTGTAATAATACCTATATTAAATTATATGAACTAAATGTTAATGATATTGCTCGTTGTTTTCATTACTGTCTAAACGAAAGCATCATACTCCATTAAAATGTTTTACAATATTAAAAATACCTACTCTGGTTCAGCTGCCCAGTAATTGTTAAGATGGTTACCCTCAGACTGAAAAAGACATGCACTTCATGGACTTCAGGAACCTAAAACAGTCATTTCAAATCCTGCTATGTCAAGGCCAAAAATACAAGGAGGAGGGAGGTAGGAGTGACAGCTGGTGGCATTCTTAGGGGGTGGGAGCGATAGCCCTGGCTACCGGCGATCAATTGATAACCTGGAGGAGGGGGGCAGGAGCGATAGCCGGTGGCATTGCTAGCCGCCAGCGATCATGGCTGGATAAGGGAATCAGGAGCAGGACCGGGAGCAGTTGGAGGACAGGGCAGGGGGGGTCCTGGCAGGGGATTCACTAGATAGAGACCCGGGGGTGGGGGAGATAGTTGCCCGGTAGCTGCAGTAGCTGCTACCGGCGATCAATTGAGAACCAGGAGGAGGGGGCGGGGTCGACAGCTGGTGGCATTGCTAGGGGGTGGGAGCGATAGCCCCGGCTACCGGCGATCAATTGAGAACCCAGAGGAGGGGGCGGGAGCGATAGCCAGTGGCATTGCTAGCCACCGGCGATCATGGCTGGATAAGGGAATTGGGACCGGGAACACGTGGAGGACAGGGCAGGGGGGGATTCACTAGATAGACACCGGGGTGGGGGTAGGGGGGAAGCCACCCGGTAGCTGCGGTAGCTGCTGGGCGGGGAAATAAACAGCAGCAGCAGCATAAGTGAACATACCCATGACACACTAAAAGGCTAGCACACAATATGTGTACATTTGTAACACATTTGGCCCAGTAGCTGTGGTAGCCAACGGGCAGGAAAATAAACAGCAGCACCACCACAAGTGAACACACGCTCGCACGACACACTAAAAGGCTGGCAAACAATATGTGTACATTTGTAACAGAAACATGAATCACAAAAATAAAGAGTTCACTATTGATGGATAACATTAATAAGAAAAATGAAAAGTTCAAGCACTTACACAAAAGCTTCTTTATGTTCGATGATGTGCTGATGAATGAAGTAAGGGAATATAGGAGGACTCTCTCTCCTTGAGTTGCGATGCGATATTTTGTCGCAGAGTGCAGCAAATCAGAGTGTGTTTACCAACACAGACACCTGGTGCAGCTCCGACAGTCACTCACTCTCACTGCGATTTGGGATCAAGAGAGAGAATAAGGTAACAAACAAACCTATTTATACTTAATGGTGAAGGCGGGACATGTCTCTCTGAGAAAGAATTAGCCAATAAAATTGGCCAGGCAGGTGTCTGTCAACACGGGCCCGAGAGTTGATCTCATTGCGCCAGGTATCGTAGTACCGAGTATTTCCAGCTGGAAACATGCTGCAATGACGTGATCAATGGAAAGGGGAGTTGGTGCCACGTCTCCTTCAAATCTGCAGAGCTGCTGCTTTCCATTGTACAGCCGAAATACCACGGTACTATCAGCGGAAAGCAGTTCCCGCGGCCTTGGAAAGCTGTGTCTACCACACCGTGCCGCGATGTGTGGAAGAGGGGTTTCCGTCGGTATTTGCTGCCACTGTGGAATTTCGTGACAGCGCTACCTGGGAGTGGTGGAGTGTCCTGTCATTGATGAAATTCGCTCTCCTTTGGTCTCCCAAGTTTGGAGTCTGGGAGTGCTCCTTGCTCAGGTGGCAGCTTTGACGGGGAGTACGTTTCGGCAATTACACAGTCCAATGGCTTCAGCCATTAGGGATGGGTGAACAGAACTGAGTTCGGAAATTCGAGTTTGGTGCGGAAGTTCAGTTTGGTCAACCGAACTATTTGAGTTCGGTTCGAACTCCGAACAGAGTTTGGAAATTCAAACCCCATTGAACTAAGTGGAATATTATCTTATAGGGATGGACGAACAGAACCAAGTTCAGAAATTTGGTTCGGTTCGGTTCGAAAATCGAGTTCGGTTCGGTCAACCGGACAGGTCGAGTTCGGTCCGAACTCTGAACTTCTGAACTGCGTTCACCCATCCCTATCGGCCATGTATCTCAGACTCTAATCTTGAGGTGATCAAGATATGGATGATGGACAATGCGCTCTATGTGGGGCTGCCCTTGATGCTGGTCTAGAGGCTGCAGCTGGTATAGAATGCGGTGGCTCATTTGCTTGTGGGAATGGGTTGCAGGGAGCACATAACACCAGTGCTCTGAGTGCTGCACTGGCTGCCAATAGTCTACCGGGCCAAATTCAAGGTGCTGGTGTTGACCTATAAAGCCCTATAAGGCCTAGGACTTAGGTACCTGCGAGACCACCTCACCCCCCCCGTATTCTTGATCGGCCCCTGCGGTTGTCCAGGGAAGCCTTCTTGGAGGTCCCTCAGACAAGGTGGGTGGCACTAGCTACCAATCATAGGGCTTTTTCGGTAGTCGCCCCCAGGCTGTGGAACTCCCTGCCTGAGGGGGTCCGATTGGCCCAGAACCTTGTCTCCTTCCATTGTGGTTGGAAGATCAGGCTGTTCCGTTAGGTTTTTGGCAAGGGAGAGGGGTAGGGAGGAGTGGGGTTTTATTTTCCCAGTTGTAGGGGGCGGGGGGTTGTTAATATTAATTTGTATATATTTTACATAGATGTTTTTATTGATTTTATGGGATTGTATTTTATATTTGCTGTTTGCTGCCCAGGGCTGCCAGAGGCAGGATAGGAGGGATAAAATATTATAAATAAATAATTACACCATTGGGGAAAATGGCCCCTAATGCTCCTTAGGCTGCCCCATTGCCCCAGAAAGCTGCTGCCTGCTCCTCCTGTCATCTGTGCCTCCCAGCCTCCCTGCAGGTAGATCCAATGCGCTGATGTCAGGAGCGAACTGGGGATGGCAGGAAAACAGCCTGCGTGGGAGACTGGGGGATGCCTCCTCCAATCCTGGCTCCTCCTCTCCTCCTGGCTAGAGTCTAGCCAACCCGGCCTTTCAGCTCAGGGTGTCTTTTGCAGACAATGGAAGCCTTAGGCCAGTGGATTCCTCAGGAGGAACTGACTTTCCCCTCTTTACCAGAGGAGAAGGGGGAGAGAGAGCAGACGATTTGGCCCAGTCAGGTCACAGGCTGCTACAGAGGACAATTGGATTGCTCCTTTGGGTGAATAATATTTTTTAAAATAAATTCTATTTTTTTATGTTTTTATTTTTTATTCTTTTAATGTATTTTTTGTTTTATTTGGGATTTATTAGGGTTTTGGATAATTTTGGTTGTCAGTATTTTAAATACTTCTTTGCTTTTTTAATTTTTTTAGTGTCTGGATAATTTTGGCTGTCGGTTATATATTTTGAATATATTTTAGGATTTTTAAAAATTTTTTTTAGGATTTTGGGTAATTTTGGCTGTCTGGGTATTTTAAATATATTTCGGGATTTTTATTGTTCAGGTTTGGGGTAATTTTGGTTATCTGCGTATTTGAAATATGTGTTTGGATTTTTTAAAAACTTTTTTAGGATTTGGGTTTTTTCAGTTGTCTGGGTATTTTAAATATATTTTGGGGTAAAATTTTTGGTTTGTGCACTGACTATTTTTTTTTTTTTTTAAATTTCTCTTAGATTTTAAAATTTGTTTGTATTTGTATGTAGCTTAGAATATCTATATGTGCATGAATATATTGTGCATAGACTGAGTGCATCAGGGAAATGTCTTTCTTAGATTGTAAGCCCCCAAGGCAGGGAACCTTTCTATTGCTGGCGCTATATAAACACTTCAAATATACTTGTTTTTCACATGACTTTATCATATATAAAGTGTTTTCAGACGTGTTTTCAGACGTGACGGGGCCAGTTGGCCCCGTCACAAAACCAATCAAATTCATCCCCCACCAGGATGACCCCGGCGGGGAATCTGGGAGGGGGCGGGGCCACGCAGCTCAACGTGCGGCTGCATGGCCCCGCCCCCTCCATGCTCCCCGTTGCCCACCCTCTGGGGAGACGGGCGGGCGGTGGGGTCAATGCAGCCGCAGCGTTTGGCCAAAATCGCCACGGCCCGGAATCCCACCAGTGGTTCCGGGCCGTGACGCCCGACCAGACGTGACTTTTCTTTGATCCCCACCGGGGATCACTTTCACCACACTTCCCGGGGAGTTGGTGTGGCTAGCCCGGGAAGCATGGTTGAAATTGACCCCATGTGCGGATTGAGCGTGGCGAACATCTGGCGGCCGCCAAACAGACATGCGAGGCACATTGGACACAGGTGCATATTCACCGTGGTTCACTGTGATCTCGTAACATCTGAAAATACCCATGGTCTCAGTGTTGTGCTTTCTAGTGACAGTCCCTCTGATTTTGTCCCTCTTCTTGTGTGATTTAATGCTTGAGAAAGCTGACTTCTGGGATATTTTGGTGGACTCATAGTGGAAACAATCACAGACAAAATACTAAGGACACTAAAATGTGTTGATTTTGCATGCAGCTGTGTATGGTTTTAGTGTTTTTGAAGGATTAGCCACTTGGAGTTTTGCCACCCACTCTACTTCCAATTTGGGATCTTAAGGCTTTTTATATGTATGTTTCCCCCCTCTTCACTGGTCTGAGAGCTTTCTAGGAAAGATTTACAGTGCTATATCAGAGGTGGGGAATCTTTTCCTTCTCAGGGACCAATTGCAGCACTTATGATGTGAATTTTAGGATTCCACACAATTATGTTGGGTTTTCCTGCATTTTGGTGTGTCTTTCTTTGAATGCTACATGTTGGGTGCTGCATGCCCTCTCCTGAACTGTGCATGCCTCCTCACCCTCTGTAAAACTTTATGCAGCATTTATGGTGTGCAATTTCCCCCCCAATATTCAAATCAAATCTTTATTAAGCTTAACCAAATGGTTATTGCTATTATAAAACATCATTTTAAAATTCAATTTTAAACATAGCATTACTGACACATACATCAAAATAATTACCTCTAATAAAATTCAGCATATTTAATTTGATCAAAGTACATAGGCATGTTAATTATAAAATTATAAGACCCATTCAATTGACAAATAAGCACAACAAAAGGACTACTATTGTAATTTGATAGAACTATACAGGTTTAGGTACCATGATCCACATTAGTATAGGCAAAGCTTAGAAATTTGGTTCTAATTAAAAAAACATCCTTTAAAAATCTCGCTACAGCCCCGGTTCTATATACATTCACATCAGTCAACATAATTCATCTTAAAGTTGAGTCATCCCTTCCTGGGAACTGCGCTAAATATGGAGCTAAGTATTTAGATCTCAATTTGTCATAGAGATGACAGTCAAACAAAATATGTTCGACAGATTCAGCTACTTGTTGATCGAATGGGCAGAAATGAGAAATATAGTCTACTTTATGAAAACGACCCTCTAAAATTCTAGAGGGTCGAGAATTCAATCGAGTGCACAAGAATAAGTACCTAGATCTAAAGGATAGGTTTTGAGTAAGATAAGCAGCCATACACCCCCTGTGCCGAGACAATATGCATATAATCGCTTAAAAAGGAGGTGGTATTAATTTTTGCTATGGTCCGCTGTCTATCTAAATCCATTAGCCTCTGATTTAATTTGGATCTAAAATGCATTATTTCTCTAGTTAAAATATATTCTTTTGAAAAACCCATCTGCTTAAGGTTTAATTCCATAACTTCCATCCAAGGGTTGCATAATGGTCATCCTTGGTCGCACTTAATATTGGATTTACAATATACAATATTTTAAACCAATAAAACAAGGCGGTCCTAAGTACCACCGTTTCCCAGCTAACTTGGCCCAGCTATAGTCTGGTAGCCTCCAATGGGATTCCCCATGGTAGACTTAATAAGGTGACAAGAAACTATTTTGTGGGCTATTTATACCTTTAGGAGGAGGAATGGCCCATATTTCTGCTCCGTAGAGAAATTTAGAGCGGACCTTGGCATTGTACACTCACAAGGCCCAACTCAATTACGATCTCCCAAAGTGAGTAAATATTCTCACTATTGCCTAAGGAGCTCCACCTATAGCTAACTTAGCAGATTGATAGTGAGACATCCATTTACCATTTTTTGAAAAAATGATCCCTAAATATTTAAATGTGTTTACTTGTTGAATCTGTTGGCTGTTAATTTCCCAAGAGTAAACCCCTTTTCCTTCCGTAAAAACTAAGGCTAGATTTAGCATAGATTATTTGCAAAGCATTCCTACAACAATATAAAGCAAAAGCCTCCAATTGACGTTGGAGACCCACTTTTGTCTGAGACAAAAGGACCAAATCATCCATGTATAAAAGACAACCTACTTGTCTTGTGGCTATTTTAGGCAGATGGAAACTGCTGTCCGTTAAATACGGGATCGTATCATTAATATATATATTTAAAAGTCCCGGAGCTAAAAGTCAAACTTGCCTGACCCCTCTAGAGGTAAATATCTTATTTGAGAGGTGTCCCTGGCTATTCAGTTGAACCATTATACCAGTCTGGGAATGCATATTTTGAATTAATAAAAGAAGGTGAGGATCTATTGCTAACGCTCTTAACTTATCCCATAGGATGTCTGTGTTAACCAGGTAGAAAGCCGCTCGTAGGTCCAGAAAGGTGTGCCATTTAGGATTTCACATAATACATTGTAGCATTTCCCATGCATTTTAGTTGTGGCCTATGGTGACTCTGTATTTCAGATATTGTAATGTTTGCCTGAATTGCACCATAAATCAGATACTGGAAATTCCTTTAATCTGGACTAGCTGCTACAGCACTTCTATTTTCTCTGCTATGGTACTCTTGCCATTGAACACATTGACTGTTGGTGGGCTGTCCAGTGGGCTTGCAATCTAAGAAGGACAAGGGTGAGGGGAACATAGGGAGAGACACACACACACATAATCCCATTTTTTACAGATGGGGAACGGAGGCTGTAAAATTCTATATTAATTTCAAAATTCTAGTTGACCTCACCCACCATCCACCCCTGGTAAGGCAGAAATAAAAAGAGGATGGACAAGGGAAGCACTTGTTGGGTTATGATGTAATGTTGGTTGCACTGGATCCCAGGAAGGGAGAGGGCCCGACAGTTAAAAATCCCATATTGGATCCCCTATGGGGTTAATAGTGGATCCGTGCGGGAGTGAAGCATTCATTATTAGATTTCCCCTTCCCAGCTAAAATAGTTTTGTTTCCCCCTTCTCCGG
This sequence comes from Sphenodon punctatus, assembly GCA_003113815.1. NCBI lineage: Eukaryota > Metazoa > Chordata > Lepidosauria > Sphenodontia > Sphenodontidae > Sphenodon > Sphenodon punctatus. The sequence continues at coordinate 778,415 of QEPC01000113.1, forward strand.
TTTCCTTTCTAGTCAAAAGAGAGAATCATGTTGAAAGGACTTGGGTATGGCCACTTGTGACTGGCCATGACTATCGCTGTAACAACAGCGTAATCCTCATCAAGGGGCGGTTGGCAGAGCTTGCCTTTATTAAGTACTTATTAAGTATTTATATAATGACAGCAATGTACTTGGCACTTTACAACTGCTTATTGCCCTGTGGCTTACAAGAAAGGATCAAGCCACAGATCTGAAGGAAGTACAGTGATAGGCCATTATTTGGTATGCATGTCAAATAATTCAAAACTGTGCAAGGAAGTACGTGCACCAGTGCTCTGTATATGCAGGGCATGTGCATACAGTCTTGCCCCCAGAGTAGGCACAGATCTGGGGTCAGGTTGGGCTGACTTGGCCTTGGATACTTAGTCCCCCCAGTTTCGGGTCCATCCCCCACCCTGCCTTTGATATTGGGTGTTTTCAGACATGACGGGGCCAATTGACCCCGTCACGAAAACAATAAAGTCATCCCCCGCCGGGACGACCCCATCACGCCCTAACAGACGTGCCAGGCTCGTCCCGGCGGGGAATTGGGGAGGGGGCAGGGCCGTGCGGCGCAACATGCAGCCACATGGCCCTGCCCCCTCCACGCTCCCCGCCCTCTGGGGAGACGGGCGGCGGGGCCAATGTGGCCGCAGCGTCTGGCCGAATCCGCCATGGCCCGGAATCCCGCTGGTGCTTCCGGACCGTGGCGACTGACCAGACGTTACTTTTCTTTGATCCCCACTGGGGATCACTTTCACCACGCTTCCCGGGGAAATGGTGCGGCTAACCCGGGAAGCATGGTTGAAACTGACCCCATGTGGGGATTGAGCATGGCGAACATCTGGTGGCCGCCAAACAGACGTGCGAGTCACAGTGACCACAGGTGGGTATTCACCGTGTTTCACTGTGATCTCGTAACGTCTGAAAATACCCATAGTCAGGAGATGAAGAGGGCGGGGCCCGCAGGGACCACAGAGGAGGGGGCAAGGGGTGGCTCGGGGTGCCTAGGAAGTCGCACTCCCCACACCTCTAGTACCTCTGTCTGGAGAGGCTTCCCCTTGCTTGCAGTCTGTTGGGCCAGTGATTATCTGATGAGAGGCAGCTGCGGCGCTCTGAGTGTCTGCAGCTGAAGCAAGGGCTGGGTCTGAAGCAAGGCACAAAAGGACGGCCATTAGGCTTTCTCCTTTGCTGATGATCAGAGCTTCTGGGTTCCTGTGATCTGGCCCGTGCGTTGGTATTTGGAGAAACTGTGATTTACTAGATTTCCTTCCCTTTCCCTGTTCCGGTGTGAAGTGTGCTGTGCGTAGTGATTGTGTGGGAGTGGTGTGTGCTTCTGTCTTCCTTATTGTTGACCTTCCTTGTCTTCCTGTGTGTGGTTGCCCTAATCTCTCCCTGCTCCCCTCTGGGGTTCCCAAGGCCAGGGTTCCCTACCCCCTCCTTACTTGTTTCCCCTCCTGGGCCATGTGTGTGTGTAGGATCACTATAATCCAGGACATGACATCTCCGGTAGGCCCAATGATGAATGGTGGCTGGGTCAGGTGCCTTTTCGCATACAATTGACCACACAGTGATACACCACACTGAGGGCTCCTTTAACCCTAATAGTGTGCGTCTGTGAGTGCGGTTTGTGTCCTTGTGTCGGGTGGCCCCTTCTTCAGTCGTTTCCCCTTGCTAGCCCATATTCCCCACAGTATCACCAGCATCTATTCCCTAAAATGGATCCCCTCCCCACAGCCTGAGCTGGGCCCCAGGAAAGTGAGTTGGCTGAACTTACTCGGGCTATGCAGGCCATGGCCCTGGAACTGCATGAGATGTGTGGGCGTCAGAACTAATTGGCGGCAGTTGTTGCAGCCATTCCCCAGGCCACACCTGTAGCCCCAGCAGTAACTTACCTCACCCCTCTTGCAAGTGGCTTGCCCCTGTGTGAACCTAAAGACATTAAGGTGGGTAGGTATGCAGGAGATCGTAGGCAATTCCAGGGCTTCTTAGCCCTGTGTGAATTAGTGTTTAGCATGCAGCCGCAGGCATATAGCAATGACAGATTGAAGGTTGCTTTTGTAATGACAAAAGCACCTAGAAGGAATGGCCTTAGAGTGGGCTACTCCTCTGCTTACGGGCAAGAAGGCGGTGCTTGAGAATTATCGGGAGTTTGTGCAGGAATTCACATTTCTTTTCGACTACCCACACCGCGTGGTGGACGCTGAGGCTACTATCCTGTACTTAAAACAGGGGAAGGGGCCGCTGTTGGATTATATAACCCATTTCCAGCAGCTCACTCTTGAACTGTCCTGGCCAGACCAGGTGTTGCGGGTACATTACCGGAAGTGGTTATGCGAGGAGATAAAAGACCAGTTGTCCTTAATGACAATGCTGGACTCTTGGAATAAATTAGTTACCCTCACCCTGCAAATAGATGAACGCCTGTCTGACGTGTAGAAAGAGGAAGCAGGAGTGGGGACGCGCCCCTAGCGTTAGACCTGTAGGTGGAGCTAATAGCGTGGCTTGCTTAGATGCAGTTGGGGGCATCTCGGGGACCTTTGACAGCAGAGGAGAAAGAGCTTAGGCGACAGGGGCGCCTCTGTTTTTACTGTGGTATGTCAGGCCACTTTACCATAGTGTGCCCCCAACTACCTATGTCAGGAAATGGGAAATGCCCCTTACTGGGTGGAGACAGGGGTCGCCCAGTAAAGTGAAAACTGAAGGGCGCTGGAGGTGCCACGGGCTCAGCCCTAAATCTGTCGCCCAGTAAAGTCCCTGTGGAACTCCTGTTTGGTGAGCTCTGTGATGCAAACTGAGCTTCACCGTCACCATGCGTGCGTTCCACTAACCTTGTCTCTTTCCCCAACAGTTTCTGTAGTAGTGCAGGCCCTTATCAAATCAAATTTTAATAGTGACGTATCCAAAGGACATAGTCACAAAATTGACAACACACAAATTATAAAATACACAAAAGCAACTGGACTTAATCCTCTAAGAACTAACAACATATGACATATAATAACACAATGTAATAAACTTTACTAAAACGTTTTCTGATTTACCAAACAGTGACTGTTAAGCACTTGTAATAATTAATAAAACAAAATCTGCAATACAATAAGTTTGTCCAATTCCAGGAAATTTAAACCCTGTGGAATAGTCCTTAGCAACCTCAACCTCCATTTTAGGGAAAGACCTACTCACAGCCACTCAAAACAAACGTAATGGGGATCAGTCCCAAGGAAGTCCATAGTATGCCCAATACCAAAACTTCCCCGTTCCCAACTTACATCTGATAGAGCCTTCTATACTACTCATCCCATAGGTAACCAGTCGTTGCTCATCCTCGTCAAACTGATCCAGCTGTATCTCTAACTCGTATTTCTCTTCATTCGATTCTTCTCCAGAATTGTGAGAATGTTCTCAACATAAGTCTCATTGATTCTATTCCTTCCACTAGTCATAAATCCCACTGTAGTACCTCGTACATAATGATAATCAATTCATAATGGATATAATCCACTAAGTTGGCAGAGTAAATTAACATCACCTTCAAAACATATCAGCATCAAGGAGAAATCATGGCATCTGTTTATGTACCCCGAAATTGCAAAAATTTCTCTCTAAGAGCAAAAGCTTGTAGCAGGAAGTTAGCAGTTGCATTAGAAATCTCACTAAGTCGGTCCTCTAACATATACTTTTCTAATTCGAAAGTGGATCTACCTGGCCATCTCTGTAAAATCCGAACAAGCCAGTGTTCTCTCAGCTTGGTGTACAGTCTGCATTCAATTAATATGTGGCCCACCGTTTCCACCTCTACATAATCAAAAGGACACAAACACATAAAGAAAGGTTCCGCAGTCAAACGTCCCTGCAGCAATTGAGAAGGCAGAGCATTCACTCTAGCAAAAAAAATAAATTGTCTCATCCTACGGGATATAGATGTTTGGAGATAAGAGGCCATAGTCCCTGTTGGCAGAACCAAACAGAGATAATTATTTAGAGAACCAAAATTGGTCACCCTAGCGAGATCTTCATGCCTATCAATATCTTCTAGTTTTAGGAAAATTTCTGCTTTAGCAGCAGCAAGAGTCTTATTGGAAAAATGAGAGAGAGAAAAGCCCAAGCGGTCTAAGGTCTGAGAAACAGAATTCCTCCAAGAGCTTTTATAAGAATCCAGTTGTAAATAACCCAACAATCCTTCAGAGGATAGTTTCATAGTCCTGAGCCACAGATGGAAAATCAGTTTCAAAACCTTGCATTTTATAGAGCATTGGCCCAATTCAAGCCTCAAGGCCACCGTTGGTATACAGTTGATGGCTCTAAGCAAGGCTCGTAAATTTTTTGCTTGGATCGCCTCTAACTTGGCTTCCAGGGAATAGGCCCAAAGTGCCGCCCCATAAAGCAGTTGGGCCAACACCTTAGCATTAAACACCCTGATTGCCGGAACCAAGGATCCTCTCTTACAGCCATAAAAAAACAGAGGATGGCAGATTGATGTCCCTTTAGACTTTAAAAGGGCCGATTACAGATGTAATTTCCACCCCCCATTTGAGGAAAAGATCAGTCCCAAATACTTATATGATTTAACTTGTTCAAGCAAATGTCCCTTAATATGCCACAGAAACCTAGAAAAGGACTGGGCGAAGACCACTATCTTAAATTTGTTGTAATTACCAGGTGATTAGTGTCACAATAATCTGCCAGGGCTTCCAACTGTCTCCTAAGTCCCACCCTGGTCTGAGACAACACCACCGAATCGTCGGCATAAAGCATACACCCAATATGACGGGCTGCCAATTTGGGAGGGGGCGGGGAAATGTTATAGCTGCCATTACAGGGATCAAATCGTTTACAAAAAAAGAAAAAGGGAGGGGGCCAACACACAGCCCTGCCTGATACCCAACTTAGAAGGGATATCATTTGTCAATTGGCCCGCCTCATTATATCTAACTGCCATCCATGTATTGGAGTACAGGGCTTTAATCAGATGAAGCAGGTGCCAATCAATATGTGTCCTCTCCAGTTTTTCCCATAATAAGCTCCTATCTACAACATCAAAGGCTGCTCGTAAGTCTATGGATATATTTGCTGATAAGATGGTTTAAGACAAGGCAGTGATCAATCATTGACCATCCAGCCTGAAATCCAGCTTGCTCTGGATATATAATCTGATGGACAGCCATCCAATTGGAAAGACATAAAAGCAGATATTTAGCATAGAGCTTGCTAATAACTGATAGCAAGCTAATAGGACGATAGTTCTCTGGATTTCCCGTCCCCCTTTTAAAATACCGGAATGACCCTGGCCTTCTCCCAGCCAGATGGAATAATTGCAGTATTATTAATTATATTAAAAAGAGCTACAAGAATTGGAACCCATCAATCTTTGAATTCCTTAAGAAAATCTAAGGGAACTAGATCAAGACCTGGGGCTTTCTTGTTCTGACCAGACTCAATCAGGGCACATACCTCTTATGGGGTAACAGGGGCCCACTCCTCCTCAAATTGATCCATTTCCATCTGAGAAGACCCTACGTTAGACCCAAGGGGACCGGAGAAGAGTTTCTCCTTGTCGCTTTCCCCTTCCGAAGTAGTGCAGGCCCTTATTGATTCGGGAGCATCGTGTAACTTCCTGGACCAAGAGTGGGCGGCACGGTACCATGTTCCTATACAATTGCGGGACTGGCCAGAACTGGTACATGCCATTGATGGTCCCCATATTGGACCCTGTTACTAGGCAGACCCAGATACTGCTGGGTGCTTTGGGGGACCATGTAGAAAACCTCCAATTCGATCTTGTGGCCACCTCCATGTTTCTGGTAGTGTTGGGGTTGCCCTGGTTGGAGTTCTATAACCAAGCAATTGACTGGCAGAAGAAACAAGTGATGTTTAACAGTCCCAAGTGTGTGCGCTGTATCGTGCCCCGCCCCTCGGGGATTTTGAGGGCACAGATTTGTGCAAGTGAAGTTGGTTCCCCCTTAGTAGAGCAGGAGAGGGGGTTACCTCAGGAGTATGCCCAGTTTGCTGAGATGTTTAGTCAGCAGGCGGTAGCTCTTCTTCCCCCTCATTGTCCCTATGATTGCCCTATTGACCTTCTGCCAGACATCGAACCCCCCCCCATGGATGGATCTACATCCTTTCGGAGTCTGAATTACAGGTGTTGCGGGAGTATACAGAGACTAATTTGCAGAATGGTTTCATTCGCCACTTCTCATCCCCTGCAGGTGCCCCCCTCTTTTTTGTGTCAAAAAAAGATGGGGGGTTAAGGTCCTGTGTTGATTATTGGGGACTGAACGCTATTACAGTTAAAAATAGATACCCCTTGCCCCTCATTCACGAGCTGTCGAACAGGCTCCAAGGTGCCTGAGTTTTCACTAAACTAGATTTATGAGGGGCATATAACAGTGAGAATACAAGCAGGGGACGAGTGGAAGACAGCCTTTAGCACACACATTTTGAGTGCTCAGTGATGTCCTTCGGCCTGGCCAACGCTCCGGCCACCTTCTAACATTTTATGAATGATATTTTCATAAAATATCCATAAAAAGGACCTACTGGACCTTTTTGTTATTGTTTACCTGGATGATATACTTATATTTTCCCAAACAGAAGCAGAGCATGCGATCCATGTGGGTTGGTTTTGGAACGGCTGCGCCAGAACCATCTATACTGCAAGTTGTCTAAATGTGTGTTCCATTTAGAGTCCGTAACTTTCTTGGGGTTTACAGGAATTAGCATGGATTTGATTAAGATTCAAGCTATACGTGATTGGCCTGTCCCAGGGTCTGTGAAGTCCTTGCAATGCTTTTTGGGAAGCGTCAATTATTATCGGCAGTACATTCGCCGGTATGCACATTCCACAGTACCCCTCACTAGCCTACTCTGCAAGAATCAGTTATGTGTGGGTGGAGGAACAGATGCAGGCCTTTGAGGCCTTGAAGTAAGTCTTTATGCAGGCACCATTGTTATGACACCCTGACCGGGCATTTGTTGTAGAAACAGACGCATCCAGTACCGCCCTGGGAGCGGGCCTTCTACAAAAGAAGGCCGCGGGAGCTGAGGATCTGCACCCCTGTACTTTTTATTCCAGACAACTTTCTGGGGCAGAGCAGAACTATACTGTCCTGGATAGGGAATTGTTGGTTATTCATGCTGCTTTTACCACTTGGCGCCATTACTTAGAAGGGGCGGAGTTTCCAGTGTCAATGATTATGGATAAGAACTTGGTATATTTGCAAACTACCTGCATTATTAATTCCAGACACGCCCGCTGGGCGCTGTTCTTTATCATTTTGACTTCCAGATCATGTATCAGCCAGGACCACAGAACACCTTGGCAGATGTCCTGTCCCAATGCGCAGAAGTCAACATGGCCCCTTCGGCAGGGCAGTAGGTGGTCACCTCTTGGCCCCTAGAGTGTTTGCTGCCTCAGTATCTCTGCCCCAACTCCAGCAGTTGACCCATGAGGAACCCAACTTAATGGGGAATCCCCAGTACAAGGTACTGGATGGGGCGGCCTGGTATAAGGGGCATATCACAGTCCCTATGAAGGGACTATGGGCCCATCATGATGCCCCCTTAGCAGCAACACTGAACCTTAGGTTTTACTGCCAGACACTTTTGGTGGGCCACGATGCGGCAGGACATTCCGCAGTACGTCCTGGGCTGTGCTGCCTGTGCCCAAACGAAGGTGCCTTGCCAATGCCCAGGGACCCTGGCAGAAGGTGGGGTTGGATTTTATGGTGGAATTACCCTTGTCACAGGGGTATGACACAATCCTCGTGGTTGTGGACCACTTTACGAAGTACTGCCATTTTGTTGCTTGTCCAGGCCTTCCTACTGCACAGCAAACTGCTGACCTGGTATTGCAACATGTAGTCAAGCTGCATGGGATGCCTCAGGAGATCGTGTCTGACCGGGGAACCCAATTTACAGTCCGGTTTTGGACAGCCCTGTTTGCAGCTTTGGGGATAGCACTTAGTTCGACAACTGCGTATCATCCTCCGGCTAATGGGCAGGTGGAGCGGGTTAACCAGAACCTGGAGCAATATCTCCATTGCTATGTGGATTATTTGCAGGATGATTGGTTTCCCCTCCTCTTGCTTGCAGAACTCACTCACAACAATGCCCCTAACGCTTCTATAGGGGTGTCACCTTTTTTGGTAACTTACGGGTATCATCCACGGTTATGTGTGCCAGAACTTCCAGCCTGTTTGGTCCCGGTGGCCAAGGCCATAGTGGAGCAGTTACAGGCAGCCCATGCATGCCCGTGCCATGTTAGTGGCTGCCTGTCAGATATATAAACAAGAGGCAGACCAACACCACCGAGAGGGTCCCCAATTGCAGGTAGGAGATCTAGTTTGGGTGGATCGGCAGCATTACCCCTCTCTCAGACTCTCTGCAAAATTGGATCAATGATTTATGGGGCCATTCCCCATTCAAAAACAGGTTAACAGTGTCACTTATCGAGTGCAGCTCCTGCCGCACTTCCATATTCATCCTATCTTCCATGTTTCCCTCCTAAAGGTCTCACATGCCCCCCTTTTCCCTCAAGCTTGTGTTCCCCCACTGCACGTGGTAGGGGTTAGTGAACCTGATACAAGGTGCGTAAGATATTGGACTCCCACATCAAACATGGAAGATTATTTTATTTGATAAGACTGGAAGGGCTATACCGCAGCGGACTGTTCGTGGGAACCGTCTGGTGCTGTGCTGGCTCCTCGTTTAGTACGTAAGTCCCATAGGTTACACCCTTTTCAGCCTCACCCTCGGCACCTTCATACGCCTTGGAGGAGGAGTACTATCAGGGTATGGAAGGGGCGGGGCCCACAAGGACAGCAGAGGGACAGGGGTTGGCTCCGGGTGCCCAGGAGGTCGGGCTCCTCATCCCCTAGTACCTCTGTCTGTAGAGGCTTCCCTTGCTTGCAGTCTACTGGGTCAGCGAGTGCAGGATGAGAGACAGCTGCCTTCCCCTGCTTGCAGTCTGCTGGGTCAGTGATTACCTGATGAAAGGCAGCTGCGGCACTCTGAGCGCCTGCAGCTGAAGCGAGGGCTGCAAGGCACATAAAAGGAGGGCCTTTAGGCTTTCTCCTTTGCTGGTGATCAGAGCTTCTGGGTTCCTGTGATCTGGCCCGTGCATTGGTATTTGGAGAAACTGTGGTTTACTAGACTCCTTTCCCTGTTCCTGTGTGAAGAGTGCTGTGTGCAGTGAGTGATTGTGTGCGAGTGGTGTGTGCTTCTGTCTTCCTTATTGTTGACTTCCTTGCCTTCCTGTGTGTGGTTGCCCTAATCCCTCCCTGCTCCCCTCTGGGGTTCCCAAAGCCTAGGGTCCCTACCCCCTCCTCACTTGTTTCCCTTCCTGGGCCGTGTGTGTGGAGGATCACTATAATCCAGGGTGTGACATCTCTAGTAGGCCCACTGATGAATGGTGGCTGGGTCAGGTGCCTTTTCGCATACAATTGACCACACAGTGATATACCATACTGAGGGCTTCTTTAACTCTAATAGTGTGCGTCTGTGAGTGGGGTTTGTGTCCCTGTGTCGGGTGCCCCTTTCTTCGGTCCTGTTTCCCCTTGTTAGTCCATATTCCCCACAGATATACAGGAGAGCTTTGGTTGCCAGGAGGGAGGCTTCCCATGGCACTTCCCCACATATAGTATCGGGGATGGTCTGATGATCAGGGAAGCGTGGTTAGATTAATATGGCTGGAATGTGATCCAGCAATCTTATCATAAAGCATGTGTCTGTATGATTACTGATGGAAATCTTGATTTTTCCCACCAAGCCTTTCCCCACCAAAATGAGCCTAACCCAAAATTTTCTGATGACTGAAGCCCTGAGATACAGGCAAGAACGGATTCATCCCTTACAGGCTGGCACACACTGGAGAGGAGTGGGGCTCAGTGGTTGTGGTAAGTGGGGTAACTGAGTCGTGGCTGGTCCAGTGGTCTTTTGAGGGACAGCCACAGGGTACCCCAAAATAACAGTCATACCCACCCTCCTGCACCTACCAATCCTCAACTGCCACCACTCCCAGGAACCCTCCTGGGCTGACTGTGACAGGAGGGGCAGGGCATAATTTTAAATAAATAAATAAATAAAATTAAATAAAACCACTCCAGGCTCTCCCCTGCCCATTGGCACTCCCACACACCACTGCCTCCAGGTACCCAGATAGACCCACTCCTCCTACACAGGTACCCCAAGCACTCCAACACTTTACACCCCAGCCCAGGCACACCCACCCACATATACACACATCCGCTGGCACCTTTCATTCCCAGTTCCTGCCCTCAGGCACTCACCAAGAAAGACCCCTGGCAGGGGGACTGACTGAGCCCCAGCTAAGCCTCCCAACTTGCACATAAATTCCTCTCGAGCTCCCAGCATACCTACTCACCTGCCTGATCCCAGCATACATGAAAACTCTAGAATAATAATTCCACAGCAATAAACCTTAGGTTTTCAAGCATCTTAAGAGTTTAATTTTCAAATTATTTCAGTGTTGTTGGGGGATCAGGGCCAGGGCACCTGTAGGCTGACTGATTACTCAATTGATGAGAATGGAAAATTCCCTCGGTAAGTACCCAATTTTCTTTCTACCAAAGTCTCCTGAGCATCTATCCAAAAATTTACTGGGAAGGTCTATGCTGTCACCAGCAGGAGGCAAACGAAGTCTCAATCATCTTGATAGAGCCCTTACTAGATTTCAGTTTTTAAAAACAACTTAGAATGAACTTTGACATAATGCAAATCCTTATCACCAATAAATAAGGATGACAAAGGCAGAGCTAAGGGAGCATGTGAGGTATCGTGTAACCGTAACTTGTTACGGTTGTAATGTTTAAACCTAAGGATGTTCAGTGGTACAAACTGATTTATCTCCTGACTTAACCATAGCTTAAACCAAAGCGTTTTTGTCTCATGGAAACATACAAATGATAAAATGCCAGTCCACATTGTTTGGCCTACAAGGTTCAGCTCATCTAGGAATGAATAGTAGGGGAAGGGCAATGAGTAAAAGGAAGGAAGGTGAAGTTCACAGTGTTAGAGCAAGGATTGTGACCAAGTTCTTAGGTCAGATGACAAGTGGATTAACTTAATGATGCTGGAGACACAGTTTTTCCTCAACCTTTTATTAACTGAAAATGATTTGGAACAGAAATCATTTAATACATTAAAGAAATTTTCCTGTAACTTGCTGAAAACCACTAAGGCTCATTTTGGCAAAAAGGGAATAAAAAATCTTTATTTCCCCTCCACTCCCGAGTCTGAGGTCATCATTCCTCAATCAGCAGATACTTGATGACCAACACTGTGGGTAAGCAAACAAAGCTCATGCTGTAGGATAGGAAATCGTGTTTTGTATTGCACTGGGTGCACATAACATATCCAAGTACCTGGCAGCATAACATATTATTAAAAAGATTACAGTGGACTTCCAGTGGAGTTGTCTTGCACAATGAAAGCTTGTAAAGGCATCCTTTACCAGTGTCTCACTTTCTTCTACATACTAACCCCCCAACCCCTTGGTACAAAGAGTTTTTAAGCTGGGAATCATACCTCATTCAAGCAAGCATGGGCTTCCTAACATGATGTTTTCACATGATTTCATATTTATTAAGCTCAAGAGTGACTTGTCTCAGTCAGGATCACTGTTAATCATAGTCATGAGCAGACTAATTCCCCTTTTCCAGTGGTCCAATTTTTTGGCTTTAAGTTCATTGCCAGCATTGAATGAACCAAACCTCCCAGTTCTAGAGTGATTTAATAGCCATTTTAAAGATAGCTTATTATTCTCTGTGCAATCAGACTCCCTGACTTATGATTTAGAACTTGATTCCTAGTATTTTAACCCCACTCTCAGAAGCACAGAGAAAGCAGCCCCAATTGCAAAGCTCCCAAAATACTCAAACTCATTCTGGTATTCTTAAGCAGCATGTGCAGCTGGCGTCTCCTTGGGAGCCCAAAGGCTGTCTCAGGATCCTGTCAATGAGAGCTCAGTTTCTGTTTTTACTTTTGGAAGATTCTTGCAATAATGCACCTGCAAAGATGACCCAGAGCTGTATGAACTGTGGTTACTATTTCTTAGGGAGTAAATCAGGACTAACACAGCAGAATGCAGCATGGAAAATAAAAAAAACAACAAAATTAAAAAAAAGGGATTAGATTTCTCATAACAGTTATAAAAACATGATTTAAGGACTTCCCGTTCCCCAAAGTAGAGAGTATTCAAGCTATTGCTGTAAGAATGCCAGGAAAGTCTAGTAAGGGTCTTCTCCGCTCACCAAGGCACCTAGACAAAAGAAAAAGATGACAGGAATTATTGAAGGTAAGAGCAAGAAAAACTGTGTACCTCAAACTGGATTCTGTTTAGCCTGTCCTAGTTTGACAGTATATACTGCCAGCAGTGTCTTAAAACTAATCACTAGCAGTAAATCTCTCACCTATAATCATGAGGTGTTAGAATGTTCAGCACCTAGATAGGTTCATCCTCCTCAGAAGCTCAGCACACTAACACCCTTAGTAGGAGCCTCTAAGAGCAAAACCCAACCACCTATTTCCCTTGACTGAGTGGTAGGATCTTGAAAGTCTAATTCCAGTTCGAATAGCGATTAAAGTGGAACTGGCACAGAATTACCTCATCTGAGCTGTCCCCAAAGTGGTCTTAAAATAGATCACTAGCACTAGATGTCTCACCTATAATCATGATGTCACAGAATGAAGCAACCTGGAATACTGTCATTGAGTCAGATAGGATCCACATGGTCCCAAACCAAACACATTTATGAGAAGTCCCAGAAATTCAGGACCCTGGTTTTAGGGTGGGACCCTTTTGTTAGATGTTTTGAAATATGGATTAAAAGTGTCTATGCCCCACATGAATGGGGAACTCAGTGGCCCATGAACCAAATATGGCCTACAGCTGATTTTAATTTGGCCCCTTTCCAGTTCTGATTTGGTCTATGAATCCAATTCCTAATCTTGATGACTGAAGGGGGGAGTAAGCAGAGAGGACAGCATCCCATATATGATGAGGAAATTTCTTTCCCACTAAAACTACTGGTGTCTTGGGATTTAAATGCTACTTCTAAACTCATTTCAATTCCCCATTCGACATCAGTTTCTTCCTGCTGAGAATACCCTACTTAGGAATCCATATTTTTCTAATATTATGTCTACTTGTCATACTAGTAGTAGTGTCAAACCTTTTTTTCTAATTAAACATTTACTAAATTGGACTTACTGGACAAAGATATCAATACTGTTAAGGAATTTTTGACTTTAAGATAGTTCGTTGTGGACTATGGCATTGCTTTACTACTTTTGAATCAAAACTCTCTAGTACCATTAGCCCTTTATCTAATCCAACCTCTCTCACGTGTTTACTTCAAATTAGTTTACTTCCTAATACAGACTGCCTCCAAGTTATCTCATTATGATTCCAAATGCCAGGTTCCTCCTGTCATTTTATTTTACATTAGACCAAGCCTTCTGTTTATCAAGTTCTTAATCTAATCAACTGAAATCTTCTAAGGATGTTAGTTATATTCATTTTGGTTGCTATCCTAATTCTCTTAAGGTCTGGCCTGAGTATATCAGATATAAATGGGCTCCTGCCTCAGTTTTCAACATGCCTAAGGCAATGAATTTCCAAGTTTATTTATTACTATTATTAATGCATTCCCAAGATTATCGGTCAGTTTGCTAAATCGCTTAACTTCTATGTTTAATTGCCTCCCTATTACCCAGGTAAATAACATTCATTCTATTTGATGATTACTTTCACTGAAGTCTTATTGGAGGTGACAAACTGCCTTTCATTCAGTACTGGAAATTAGGGGTGGGACACTGGGGAGAATACCGGATACACCAGATCTCGCCAGTGTCGGATTTACCGGTACTGGCATACCGGATTTTTAACATTGGCCGCGTTTACATTGTGGCCATTATTTCAATGGCACGCAATGCAAAAAATCCAGTAATGTGCCCAATGTTAAAAATCTGGTATGCCGGTACCGGTGAATATCGGATTCATCTGATACCGATATTCCCACCCCTACTGGAAATCAACAATTACTATCTAGAAACTTTGGAAGCAAGCGATGAACAGAATCTGCAATGTATAGAAAACTGAAAATACTCTGTGAAAAATCAATTGTTTTAGCTACTTCATAGAGTGATGTTAATGGTCTCAAGCCAAGTTTGTGGTCTCTGACTGTATTTCCTCTTTTGATATAGTTTTGTTCCAAGAAATCTGACTTGGTCCAGAGACACCATAATGTCTGTTCTCTTTCCCCTGGCCAAACTCTCTAAATAAGCCCAATATACTGGGGGTCAAACTATGGCTGATATTTTAACCACTTTTAGTCTCTAGGTTTTGTAGTTTACTCTATCTGACAGATTAGGAAACCACTGTCATTTAAAATATCTATATTCTTCTCATTCATGATTTTCTTCAGATTCTATTTGGCGTAAACTGGAATCTGCTATCAATTTATTAACTTTGAGCGGTTTTTTAATTTGATTTTTAATATATTTCTTTGTATCTGGTGATTCTAATGCCAGACTTGGTGAAATTCTAAAAAGGTTTTCCCAGTTCATTGTAGGAACTTAACTGCTAAAGGAGAATGGCCAAGAAAATCAAATGTGGGGTTTTATGGGAATGGCTGGGAGGGGAGAATATGGGACTGGCCACAAGCGAGAAACTGGGTGGAGGGATGAGCATGAGGGGATTCCCCCAGGTGAGAGTCAGGGAAGTGGGAGGGATGGGTTATATTCATTTTATTATGTCATTTCATTTATGCGCAAGTTATCCAGAGCCTTCGGAATAGGGTAGAGTATAAATCCAACAACTACTACTGTTCTACTACTATGTGCTTGAGGATAGAGCATGGATCCACAGGATACTCACTTCTCATGACCCTCTAGTGCTGTCTTCCCCCCTCCTCCTTGCAGCGCCACAACTTTTACTAATTTTCAAAGTAAATTGCAAGGGGAAAGGTTTCCCACCCTCTATCACACAGCTTTAAGCATAACACAAATATCATGCATTGCTAGGACACAGTTGGCAGGTATTCACACATAAGCAGCATCAGGTTGAGGGGGGAATATGTAAGCAAAGGAAGTGAAAAGGAAAAACTAGCACTATGTTGTCAAGTTACCAGGAATTAGTCATGATTTACTGCAGGGAACTTCAGCTCTGTAATCTCAGAATCTGGTGAGCTGCTGCCACTTTGGTCACTGTAGGTATCCCTGTGGAATTCAGACAATTTTAGGGGGGAAAATAGGCTGCAAAGTTACTTCCAATCTATTTACCAACGGTGGACATAAAACATTTATAAACCAAGCCACGAATTTAGTGGGAATCAGTAGGCATGACAGTTACTCTCATCTTAAAGTCTGTGATCCTTCCAGGCATTCACTTAATTTTGTGAAGAAGTCACATCTAGTCTGGCAAGGCTAAAGTCACTGTAGCCCTATGTCAAGCACAGTACAGTCTGAGCACTCCAAACATGAGCAAAACAGCTTGGAAAATTAATAGCTAACATACAATGCTACATTCTTTATGGTGATGAACCTTATTCACATCATAATTTAAATTCAAGGTTTTATAAGTGGGCTCTGTATATTCGCACGTATAGGAAACTAAGGCTGTTTTTAGATAAGATGAACCCCTGCAGGTCCACCCATCCCACACACACCCACACCCCATCTGAAGGTGGTGGGTATGGAGGGGGGTGTGCACTTCCATGACCACCCACTCATGGAGCATCAGGGAAAATCTGGGATGCTCCATGTGGGGGAAGGCCAAACATGCATGGGTGGGGCGCACATCCATCCCTGGCCCGTCTGAATCTCTTCCCACTCACCCAACATGCATGGGCGGTTCATGGCCATCCCACGAGATGCACACGGACCCGCCCCTAGCCGTGCCCATTTAAAAACAGGCTGGGGTGGGGAACCTTTTCCCTAAAAGTAAATTAGAAAAAGCTCTCAGGGCCACATAAAAGTTCTGTGTGCGTGTGTACGGTGAGGGTGCGTAAGGAAGACACTTAGGCTGAGGAGGATCCAGATCATGAATCTGTGCCACGAATCTGTCTCCTGGTGTGCATGCCCTCATTTCTGTTCCCTTACCCTGAGTAGTTTTCAGTGGTTAGGGGATAGGAACTGGATGCAGGGGCCAGATCCAGAAACTGTAATGGAGAAAAAAAAACACCTATCCATGGACTGTATTTGCCCCCCAGACCTGAGGTTCCCCACATCTGCTCTATGCAGTCCTCCAACCTCTTGAAGTGAATCTCCCAAGGAGGACTGGGTGAACAATGCTGGAGTTACCACCCTCCCCAACTGTGTCTATGGCACAATGAAGATGATGTGGACTGATGTCAACAACTGGGAGTCTGGGTGTAGGATTTTTACCCCTTGCTAAGACAGCAAGACATTCATGACCAGAAAACTGAGATAGCAGCCCTTGAACAGGTAGAAATGCTCAGACTGTCTGGCCCAAGATGGAACTACAAACATCCCACCAACTCAGTCTGTCAGAAGTGAACTTGTTGGGGACATAGTGTATAGTATTTGCATGATACACTGATCACCATATATATATATATATATATATATATATATATATATATATATATATGCACAATACATACCATTTAGTATGGTCAAGCAGAAAACTAGCTTGAGTTTCACATCCATTTTACTTGGCAGAGTGAAGTGAGAGTCAAGCAGTGCTAGAGTGTTGGCTTTGGAATGTGGAAGGTATCAAGCTAGAGACGCGCTGTAGGAGTGCAAGGTGCATTCCTGAGAGGGCTGGATAAACATTGTGAGACTTTCAGCTTTCATTTGTAAAAAGTACATTTCCAGTTCCCTTATTCAAGGGAAGGACAGGATAAAAATTGAGTAAATAAATAATCAGTACTACCAAACCCCTGATCTGTGGCTCAAAAGCCCTTAGGGCAACGATCTTTGTCCAGAACCCGCTGACTTGAGACATGCGCCCTCCCACTGTCCCTGTAGGGATTTATTTATTATTATTTTTTTAGTACCCTGCCCCTCCTGCCACAGGCAGCTTGGGGTGGCTTACACTCAATAAAATAACAATAATAAAACTATAAAATATAGCATAAAAGGAGGAGACCAAAATAATCCATCCCACCCCACCCTAACACACTCCCCTCACCCTTCTCCCCCACCAAATGCCTGGAAGAACAGCCAGGTCTTACAACTTTTTCGAAAGGAGGGGAGATCTGGGGCCAACTGGGCCTCAACCAGAAGGGAGTTCCACAGCTGCGGTGCGGCCACCGAGAATGCCCTCCCCTGTGTGGTCCCCTGGCAGACTCGGGGGACCTTGAGCAGGGCACTTCTGAATGACTGCAGGGGCCGATCCAGAACCTGGGGGGGTGAGGCGGTCCTGCAGATAGGCAGGGCCCAGGCCTTTTAAGGCTTTATAGGCCAAAACCAACACCTTGAATCAAGCCCGGAAAATTACCGGCATGCCTCAGAGGTAATTGTTTGGGACGGGTGTTCTTGTTTGAAGGGCACCTCCCTGTAGACATTTATGAAGCTGCTCCACCAGGTGAGGCTGTGCATGACCTCTGGAGGTATTGTCAATGGGGACCCTGGATCTTCCAACCCTGTCTTTCCTGGGTTGAAGAGATCACAGCCTCAGCTTTGCTAGGGGTGTGGTGAAAGTTGTGGAGGCCATTAATCTCAATAATCTAGAAAAAAGAAGGTAAGATTGACAGGTTTCCTAGAGTAAGGGACACTAGTTTCCCTATCACCTGGAAACGCTGAGTGGGAGTGAATGACTTAGCCTTGTTTGAGTCAAGTAAGGCTCCAACAAATTGAGTGGAAACAGTCAGGGTTAAAACTGACTTGTCCCAATTGATGAGGATACCAATTCAGTGAGAAAATTATAAGTCAAGGAAATTTGATTAGTCAGGGTGTTATGGGAGCTCACCCTAAACAGTCAATCATCAAGGTAAGTTTGACCTGGTATTGTGAGGGCCTCTAATCAGTGAAACCATCCTCCCTGCATCAGATCGGGAGCTAGGGCCCAATGCCGAAGTCTTAAGAACCATAAAATGGGCTATGCTCCTGTCTATCTTCAACTGTTTGAGCTCCTGGTTGGTGGAAGCTGCAAACAGTTTGTCGCTATCAAAAGGGAGGTTTTCAACTACATATTGAGCCTCTAGGGAGAGACCTGAAGACCTAAGCCAAACGTGTCTGAAAGAGTCTATGGCTGTCACTATCCCTCTTACTTCTGTGGTAGCTGTGTCATGAGACACGCTAGTAAAGTGTATTGATACCACCATCCCATCATTTAATGGTAGCAACCCGCTCCTTAGATTCCTCCAAAAGATCAAAGATAAAGTGAGAGAGCGTGAAATTAAACCATGCCATAAGGGCCAGGAAACTGCCTGCTCTCATACAAAGTGCTGCTGCAGGGTAGGATTTGTGGCCCAGAGCATCAATGCGCTTTCCCTCTTTATCAGGGTTTTGAGCAGGAGGTTTTCCCCTTTCAGACCTTTCTTCCACAGCCATGGCTACAAGTAAATTAGGGCAAGGAGAGCAGGAACTCATGCCCCTCTCCCGGGCCAGAGTACATTTTAAGAACTCTTGTGGCAGGAATGTGCCAGATATTTTTTTCTGTTGGCTCTATGATACCCTTAAGCTAATGGCAGAACAATTCTGTCTCTGTGACACAGGGTATCTTGAACATCCTGAGAGCCTAAGGGCACACCTCAGTTTCCGTCATATGGGCTATGAGGTCCTGAAAAGCTTTAAAGTCTAGGGGAGGAGGACCCACATGGGGTCCTGCCTCATCAGGAAGGACTTGTCCCTCTAGTTCAGGGGTGGGGAACCTTTTCTGTCCCAGGGGCCACATTGAAAATTAGTATGAGCTCCGAGGGCCACAGGGAGGTTGAGGATGGGGGTGCTTAACACGTGTATTCAAGAAAAAGAGGGCCAAGAACATAGATCTGTGCCGTGGATCTGTCCCCTACCCTTGTATGCATGCCCTCCTCTCACCTCCATTATCCTAAGCTCAATTTTTCAGTGCTTGGGGGTAGGTATTGGATCCAGGAGCCAGATCCAGGCACTGGAAAGGGGCCACATTAAAAACTTGCCCAGAGCCACATTTGGCTCCCGGGCCTGAGGTTCCCCACCCCTGCTCTAGTGACCGCATGGGGGACCAATTCTGGTCTATAAATGTATCAAGTCTGTGCAGTGAGGGGAGATCCTAGTTATCAATGGTTGGTTGCTGATGGACCTTCAAGGGGGTCCATCTCATCACAGTAGGCCACCTCCAACTAAGGTGCAGGACAGTGTACTGCTGCGCTGAAGCTTTAATCATTGCCATCTTTGGAGTGACAGTCAGGCCAGAGGTATAAGTTGGTAGTGAAGTTGAGGGCTTGCATGGGAAAGCCAGTTCCAGGCTGGGGTGGGCCTCAGAGGTTGGGGATGAAGTAACTCTGGCTTCCTGGAAGGAGGTTTCTCAGTGTCATTGCATGATGGGGCCAATTGGCAGAGTACCTGAAGCATGGATTTATGTATCAGTGGTACCAGGAGGTGTTCTAGCAGGGCCAGCACCTCATGTACCTCAGTGGCACCCCTTTAGAGGGAAAGGAATTTGGCAGTAGCACTCTCCTCCCAGGCAGGGTGTTGTGATTGTACATCTGGTGAAGACGGTCCATTTCTCTTTTTAACTTTCTTTTTAGGGACCTGTCAGGTTGCAGGGACTGGTGCCTGTGAGTCTGGGTAGGGGAATGTTCTCAGCACAGGGAAAACCTCCCTGGGGAGAAGTGAGGCATCCTTGATGTCGGAGGACCCTGAGAGGACTTGGGTGTAGACAACACCACAGAGGTGTGTGCAACTGAACCTGATGGTACCTCCTTGTGGGCACTGGCCAGAGCAGGAGGGGGGTGGGCACTCAGAGCGCGCCTCCATTGACAGGGCTGGGTCCCATGCAGACATCGCCCTTTCTGTGAGGAACTCAGCAAGGCGCTAAGCTCTCTCCTTTCTGGTTCGCAGTTTGAAGCTGTGGCACACAATACAGCCACTGGTAATATGCACTGCCCCCAAGAAGAATAAGCACTGTTAGTGCAAGTCTGTTTCAGAAATTCTAGCCTTGCTGTCAGTACACTTAAGCAAGGGCCATACACCAGTTCTTGCTATTGTGAATACACTGAAGGTGGAAAGAAAAGAAGCGGGTTTCAGGGGCAAGATCAGCCACCCCAAACATCACTGTGGGATTAGCGAGCTCTGTTGTTTAGCCATCTAAACTGGCCCCCAAGCCAAGGTTCCTGCTGTACGGGGTCAGATCAGAATGACCTTCAGCTTTCTCACTTCCGCAGGTCTTCTTTCCTCCTCTCCCCACCAGATCAGCTCTAAACATGGCTGACCAGTCATTCATACTGCCCCCTGGGAGGTGCAGTTCCCTCTCTTTCCCCAGCACTGATAGGCTTTAGCAAGCAGTGCCTGCTGGAAATTTTAGTCTCCAGTATTCAAGACAGTTTGCTTTTAAACAGTCTCTGCATTACACATAGAATGATCACAAGCACTCTATACTCAGGATGGTCTCATAGGCTAACATTGAATTTTCAAGATGTCATAACTTAAAAGCTACTAACTGGATTTACAAAACGTAATTTGAATTTTCTAAAAGGCTTACACTTCCAACCAACACAAAACTCCTTTAACTTGCCGAGATCGAAATGGTCTAAGTTTTGGAAAAACAGGCTTTCAAAGTGCAGTTTCTAAACTACGATATCTCA
The DNA here is from genome assembly GCA_003113815.1 of Sphenodon punctatus. Taxonomy (NCBI): domain Eukaryota; kingdom Metazoa; phylum Chordata; class Lepidosauria; order Sphenodontia; family Sphenodontidae; genus Sphenodon; species Sphenodon punctatus. The sequence continues at coordinate 799,204 of QEPC01000113.1, forward strand.
GCTGTTATCCAAGCAATTTGGCTGATGTTTGATTAGCATGAACTGCTTACTCCAGTGATCCTTCATGACAAATTTCATGATCCTAACTTTAATCATGCCAATTGTATAGCAAATAGAATGTTGGGGCTTTATAAAGGAGGATGTAACACACCGTAACTGTTAGAGCGCTCCTGTGCTCTAATAAATAAATGTCTGTTGGTCTGAAGAGGAACAGGTTCTATACATAATGCCAGTTTTATAGCTCTGAGTTTGAGGAGATTTAAGAGCATTTGAGGGGACCCTTGTGGTTTTGGTTTTTCATATTTACACAGACAATACTATGGCCATGTTTTATGTGAGCAAGCAGGGAGCTGGCAGGGTTGGGCTCTTTTCCTTTGCTAAGAGAAGCAGAAGCAATTTGGGAATGGTGTATTCTGCAAGAACCCCCCCCAGTTGCAATTCATCTGGCTGAGGACAAGAACTCAAGAGGCAGATGTGGTCGGCAGGGCAAATGCAGAGATGTATGAATGGTATCTGAAAGACTATTTCTTGCACTGGAAAACAAAGGAACTGGGGCTCTTACCTGTGAGTCCCTGTTCTGCTCGGGCTAGGCCAGTCCAGCTCTTGGGTGACACTGCGCTTGGCCAGCAGGAGTCAGGAATAAAAAAACTGACGGTGCATGCGCGGGGTCACCCCCGTGCGCAACTCAGTTGTAGTACAGCCAACGATCTGCAATGCACTCAAAACATAGTTAATGCACACACAGAATCTGCTGCACTGTAGGTAGACCCTTCCCGCTGTCAGGAGGGCTGCTGGACTGGCCTAGCCCAAGCAGAACAGGGACTCACAGGTAAGAGCCAAGGTTCCCTTTTCTGCTCTGGGCTGCGGCCAGTCCAGCTCTTGGGATGTACCCACGCGGTACCATGAAGTAGGGAGGGAGACAGCGGCACCATGGCAGAACAGCCTGCAGGACACGCCTGCCGAAGGAGGCATCTGCCGACTGGAACAAGTTCAATTTGTAGTGTCTCTGAAGGTGTGTAGGGAGGCCCAAGTGGCGGCTCTGCACACCTCCTTGTAAGAAACTTTGGCCGCGAAGGCGGCCAATGTGGCCGCTCCGCGGGTGGAGTGTGGCCAGATAGATTGGGGAGGGACCTTCCCTTTTGCCTTATAGGCCTCTGTGATGCAGGCCACCACCCACCTGGATATGATGGCCTTTGAGGCCTTGGATCCCTTTGACCCCGGGCGAATGTTGACGAATAGGGCCGAAGGAATGTGGCCGTGCGCTTTAAGTAAATGCGCAGAGCTCGCCTGACATCTAGGGAATGCCATTCCTTTTCTCTGGGATGGGTGGGCTGCGGGCAGAAGGAGGGGAGGCTAATCTCCTGGCTTCTGTGGAACAGGGAGTTGACCTTTGGTAGAAAGGCCTGGTCCAATCGGAGCACCACCGAGTCTCTAATGAACTGGCAGAAACCACTCTCTATGGAGAGCGCCCCCAGTTCTGACATCCGTCGTGCAGATGTAATAGCGACAAGGAAGGTGACCTTAATGGAGAAGAAGAATAGTGAAACCCTCTTGAGGGGTTCAAAGGGTGGGGCGTGGAGCATCCCGAGGACTAGGTTGAGGCTCCAGGATGGGAACCTGTGTACAACTGGAGGGGAAATGGCCCTGGCTCCCCTTATGAACCTGCGAATCAAGGGGTGACCTGCTACCTTGAACCCCTTGGCTGGGAGGAACATGGAATCGAGGGCGGAGACTTACCTGGTGATAGTATTGGGCTTAAGGCCGCCGCTTAGACCGTCCTGCAGGAACTCCAGGATTTGGGGGATTCGAGCCCTGTCTGGGTCGAGTGTCTTCTTTTGACACCATCCCTTGAAGGCCTTCCACGTGGATTGATAGATCCGGCGTGTGGAGGACCTTCTGGAGGCTAGTAGAGTGTTCATTAGGGCCTCCGAGAAACCCTGTTCCCTCAGCGCTGCGCATTCAATGTCCATGCAGCTAGCTTCAGGTGGGCCAAACCCTCGAAGTGGAAGGGGCCCTGTGTCAAGAGATTCGGAGTTTGTGGGAGGAACAGGGGAGATGATACTGCAAGCTCCACTATGTCGGAGAACCACAGCCTTCTTGGCCAGAATGGGGCCACAAAGATGAGGAGTGCTCTCTCCGTCCTGGCTTTCTCCAGGGCCCTCCCTATCAGGGAAAGGGGGGGAAGGCATATAGGAGCGTTCTGGGTCAGGGGGAGTTGAGGGTGTCTACCCCCTGCGTGCCCTGGGTCCTTGTCCGGGAGAAAAAACAGTGGGACCTTCGAGTTCTTTGGTGATGCGAACAGGTCCCATTGAGGGGACCCTAGCCGCGAGCATATCTGGTTGAAGGATTGTGGACATAGGGACCACTCCCCCGAATCAAGGTGTTGTCTGCTGAGCCAGTCCGTCTCCGTGTTGTCCTCTCCTCTGATTTGTAGAGCCTTGAGCGATAGTAGATGGTGCTCCGCCCAGGTGAGGAGAGTGTAGGCCTCCACGTGCAGCGTCCTGCTTCTCGATCCGCCTTGGTTGTTCACGTACGCCTTTGCTGTCATGTTGTCCGTGAACACAAGAATGTGGGAGTTCTGTGTGTGTGGGAAGCTTAGCAGGGCGAGTCTGATGGTCCTGAGCTCAAGAAGGTTGATGCTGCTGGCTGCTTCCCTCGCTGACCATGTCCCCATGGCCGTCAGGGCTTGGGAGTGGGCTCCCCATCCGGTCAGGCTTGCGTCCGTTGTGACCGTGATTCTCTTGGGCTCAGAGAGGGGTGATCCGGGGTGGAACGGCTTGTCTGTGAGCCACCAACGCATGCTCTGTGCTAAGATGCATGGTACCTGTATGAAGGGATTGCTGCCTGCAATGAGGTGGGTCTGCCATGGCCTGAGGAGGCGTTGGAGTGGGTGAAGGTGGAAGCGAGCCCATGTTACTTACTGGATGCAGGAAACAAGGAGACTGAGGAGGGCTGCCAGGGTTTTTAGTCGGAGACTTGTGTTGGTGTTGAGTGAGAGAACACCCTTTCTGATCTTCTCCTGCCGTTGGGGGGTGATGAAGACCCTGTCTCTTCCTGTGTCGAGAATGACGCCTAAGTGTTCTATTCGTCGTGATGGGATCAGGTGGCTCTTCTGGTTGTTGATCAGAAAACCGTTCTCGGTCAGGTATTCAATCGTCGTCTGGACATCCCTCACCGCCTTCTCTCTGGAGGAGCGGATGAGAAGGTCGTCCAGGTATGGGTGCACGTGGACTCCTTGTAGACAGAGGTTCGCTATCAGCGGCACCAGGACTTTGGTGAAGGTGTGTGGAGCTGAGGCCAGGCCAAACAGAAGGGCTGTGTACTGCCAGTGACCCCCGTTGTAAGCGAATCTGAGCCACCTCTGGTGGTTGGTGATGATCGGGACATGAAGGTAGGCTTCCCTTAGGTCGAGAGAGGCCATCCAGCTGCCCTTCGAGATTGCTTGGCAAATTGTCTTGAGGGTCTCCATGCGGAACCTCCTCTTTTTTATGCGTCTGTTTAGGCGTTTGAGGTCCAGCACGGCTCTCCATTCGCCCGACTTTTTTGGTACGAGGAATAGTATGGAGTAGAGCCCTTGACCCCGCTGATCGAGTGGCACTGGTTCTATGGCCCCGATGGAGTGCAACCGGTGAATCTCTTGGAGCATGGCATGGTGTTTCTGTGGTCTGGTCAAAACAGGGGAGAGGAGGAACTTGCTTGAAGGCGGGGAGGAAAGCTCTATTGAGTATCCGTGAGCTATGCACTCCCTTACCCACGCATCGGAGACTGAAGCTTCCCAGACTGGAGAGAAATCCAGTAGTCTGCCTCCGATGCGAGTGGGATGGTCATTCTTGTTTTCTCTGGTTGGGGCCCCCTTGTTGCCTGTTGCGAGGGGGTGGTTGGTACCTCTTCCTCCCTTGCCAGTCCGGCTTGCTCTTGAGCTGCTGTCTGTGGAAGGAGCCTTTTGAATTCCCTCTTCTGAGCCCCGCCGAGTCTCCTGTGAAGCGTGCTTGACGAAAGGAGGGCTTCTTGTTGCCCACCTGCTAGAGAGTCGTGCGCTCCTCCTTGCTGGTGTGGTCCTCCAAAATCTTCTCTAGGTACGCGCTGAAGAGCTTTTGGCCGGTGTAGGGGCTGTCGACCAGGAGATTCTTTGCTGTGTGGTCCCCGCCCCAGGAGTGAAGCCAGAGACGTCTGCGGGCAGCTACTCCTGAAGCTGCTGCGCTGGCGGAGGCTTTTAGTGCGTCCGTGGATGCATCAGCGATGTAAGCTATTCCCAACATAACGTACAATGTGAGGGCTGTAGCTCTCTTCTCGGTGATGTCCTCGTTCTGGACTTCTTGGAACCAAGAGATGAGGGCTCGTGCGACATACGTTGTAGCTGTGTTCATTCTGAGAGCTGCTGTTGACGCTTCGAATCCTCTGCGGAGAGCACCTTCGATGGCCTTATTCGTGGGGTCCTTGGGATAAAGGTCTCCTTCAGTCGGGAAGAGGGTCTGCCGAGCTAAGGAGGCTGCTTCTGTATCCACCTTGGGTTGGTGCAGGAGGACTTCCCTACGTTGGGAGAAATCATATAGCTGCTGCTGCTGCTTGGGGAGCCTGTATGAGTGGGTAGGTTGTTTCCACTCATTGAGGACTAGCTTCTCGAAAGCTTTGTCAAGGGGCAGACCCTTACCTGGTTTGTGAACCGTGGGGATATGGGCCCTGGAGTCTTGTTCGTTGTCTGACTCTGAAGGGTGGTCCTTTGTAGCCCTTTCCTTGAGCTGGAGCGTGCGCGTGACATGCTTCTTCAGCTCGTCCCAGTACTGTACTGGGAATTCCCTCCCATGGTCGGCTACGGGTAGAGGTTCGTGGTTTTGGGCCTGGGACCCCTCCCCCTCCGAGTCCCACAGTTCTCCCTCCACCTCTGAGTGGGAGATGTCGCTGTTCCGCTCCTGCAAATCCCTGGGGCTGGGGAGGGGTTCTTGGGAAGAGGAGGAGGAGACCTCTCCCTCTGATTCATCCTCCAGGGTCATGAGCCTTGTGACCCTAGCCGCAGCTGCCCTCTTGCCCTTGGGCTGAGAGCGCTTGGCTGGGGGTGAACTCTCGGTTCCCCGGGCACGTTTGCCTCCCTCCGGGGGGGGGGAGATTTCTCCAGTTTGTCAAGGCGGCCATAATGTTGGAAAGGGCCTCGGCAATTGTGCTCATGGCCTGGTTGTCGATGGGGGGGAGGGGGGCTCTTTGGCTGGGGCAGTCTTGGGGGAATGGCCTTCCCTGGTCAGGGTGGGAGGTGGCAAATCCCCTGAATTCCCGAGCGGGGCCTCTTTTGCCCCCCTCTGGGGCCGCTTTCTTCTTTTGCCCCCCCATCCCTGTACCTGAGACCCCGCGGGGTCGAAGGACAGTCCAGGCGGCTGCTGCAGTGAGCGAAGGGCAGCTCTGGAGCGAGGGAGGAGGCCGGTGCAGTCCCAGCTGGGAAGGCGGGATGGATTTGGGATGCCGCGTGGGAGCCAGGCCCCCCGGAGGATGGCGGCGGGGGCAGCAATTGGCCTGGCGGTGGCGAATCCAGGCCGATGGCGCAGGGCGGCTCGCTGATGTGGCCGGGGGTTGCGGCGGAGGGGCTGCTTGTGTGGCCCCTGTAAGGCGGCTAGTGCGGCAGCGTGGGCTGAAACCGCGTGGCCAATATGGCGGCTGGGCGTTCTGCTTTTCAGGGGGAGGGTCCGCTCCTCCGTGGAGCCTCTGGATCCAAGGCCAAATGCCGCTGGAGCCTTAGGTCCTGGGACGCATTGCAGGATGGGGAAGGGAGAGGGCCCACGCTGACAGGTAGGCCTGGGAAGGGGAAGGGAGGGGGAAGGGAGAGGGCCCATGCGGACGGGTAGGCCTGGGCAGAGCGCAGGATCCTGCCATGAGTTCGGCCGCTCCAGTGCCTCTCTCCCGGGGGCTGGAGTCCTGTGCCCTGTATCTCCCTTCCTTTGATTTTCTTTTCTTTCTTTTCTTCTTTTTTCTTCTTTAGAAGCTCTGCTCTCCTGAGCAGAGTGAAACTGCTCCTGCCAGCATGGAGGCAGGAAGGAAACTGAGTTTTTTGATTCCTGCCTCCTGCTGGCCAAGCGCAGTGTCACCCAAGAGCTAGACTGGCCGCAGCCCAGAGCAGAAAGGTGGGGAATGCTCAGACTTATTCGCCTCAATAAAGACAATGCAATTGGAGACATTCTGCTTGAGGGTGGGCAAGGGACTAAGATCTTTGGGAGATGCACTGCCAATTCCCCAGCTGGAGTCTTTACTTTATTCTCACCTAGTTCCCTGATCCCTTGGGTGCTCTGGAAAGCCAGGGCAAAAGGGGAAGATACGATTCTCACAGCTCCAGATTGGGTTCTGGGCAGGGGTGTTCGGCTGTATAATGTGGCTTCCTCTTATTTTGGAATATTTTCTTTCTTCAGGTTTATCCCTGGCCTCAGTCAAGATTCATGCGACAGCCGTTATCAGCTTTCCACTTGCTAGTAGATGGCATGTTCCAGTACCTTGGTGACTAGAGGCCTTTTGTTTTAAGAACTTGGTCTTGTACCAACTGATGAGCCTCTTTCTGTTGCTTCATTAGAACAGTTGACCCTGTTCTAATCAAACCTTGGGGTTTGTCACCATGACCTCAGTCAGATGAGTGAGTGAGCTCCATTCTCCTTGCCATGCAAACCCTCATACCCACATAGGGACAAGGTGGTTCTTTGTTCCCATTTCTGCCAAACAGGGTGTCAGAGTTTAATATTAACCAATCTATCACACTTCCAGTTGTCTCCCCTCTCCCAAACCATACTCATCCCAAGGGGAGGCAACTCTTCATTTACTAGATGTGTAGAGTAATGTGTATTACCTTGACCGCATTCAGGGACTTTGTGAATCGGATGCTCTTTTTGTATCATTTGTAAACTGTTTGGGTTCTAGGATCTCTCAACAGATGTTATCAGAAGGGGTAAAAATTGTATTCTGTAGTAGGTAGGTCTCACCACATAGGGTCAGGGTCCACTGTACAAGGGCCATGAAAATAGGTTTCCATTCTACATGGTTTCATGGAAATAGGTTCTGCTGTCATAAAACTAAGTTAGCAACATGGAGTGTGGCTCTCATGTTTACATGGCATTATGTTGTGGATCTGGCTTCTAGGGCTGACACGCAATTCAATTGTGCTATACTAATGTCTCAGGTGAATAACTAATGAAATTGATTCAGGGAATGCATGGGAATCTACTATAAATGTCAATGTGTAGAGGCTCTCGAAGAAGAAATTACCTGTAATATTGATTCTTTGATTCTCTTCACATTCACATTTCCCACCTGGTCTCCCGTCTCAAAGTTGTTGAGGATGGAACTGAGTGGAGATGGGAGCTCGCGGTATTTATACCTGTGTGATGAGATCATCAATTTTTACCCTGCCCTTCCCAAATGGCTCAGGGTGGCTTACGAAGCAATCCACCCTTGGAGCTTGTACTAATTTTGAAAGTGGCCCCAGGGTGAAGGCGAGGCTGAGGCCTAAAAGCACTCGTCCAGACCCTCCAGAGTTAACTCTCACTCCACATGGTAACTGGCCATCCGCTGTAGAAGGAAAATTTACAAGGTAGAAGGATCCCCTGTAGAAGGAAAATTTACAAGGTAAGAACCCCATTTTCCTTTTTCCTGGGAGATCCTCCTGGATGGCCAGATGAAACTATGGGGACATCCCAAAGCAATGTCCCAATCATCATCATCATCATCAAGTCATTTATTATATAGTGTTAGCCATCATAATATATAAAACAAAAGAGGAAAAGTTACACAACCTCCTCTAGAACCCAAATTTTGATTGTACACAAACATACATTCAATCACCAGATATATCCAAATACAAACAATGAAAAATACAAAAGTAAAAATTAATTCCATCCAGTGGGGGAAGGCTTCAGCAATGAACTTGCTCTAACAAAGCGATCCACACTCGCAGTGCTGCTGCACACAATTTACCTATTATCTCCATTACCAGAGGATCCCTATCGGCTAGAAGGCATTTTAACAAGGCCTCCTGACTACAGGGAAGAATTCCAGTGACAACGGGTTCCACCAAGGTGGTCTGCAGATACAATGAACAGTCCAGAATGACATGACCGATGGATTCAATCCTTGGAGAGTCACAAAAGCAGCAAGTCCTGAGCTTGCGAGGGAGGCCCACGTATCTACCCCACATCACCGCTGAGGGAAAGAAGTTAAATCTAGCCAAGGAAAACGGAACTCTCAGCTTAGCATCCAAAGCTGTGAGGTAATTTGCCCCCTTGGAAAACAGGAAACAAGTTATAAAGATCTGCAACCTGCTGCCTAGGTATCTCCTCTCCCCTAGCCTGAAGCTCCTGGTCCAGAATCCTGGTCTTAATTAGACCTCCAACCCTATTGCAGTCTTTCAGGGAAAGAAATTCCACAGAAAAACCCAACTGGGCTAAACAATTAGAGATGCCCCTCTCCCAGGGACCCTCCCATGCTAAACAGAAGGCTGCATAGGAGAGTGGTTCATGGGACTGGAAAAGTAACCAAACCCAAAACTTCAATATAGCTACGGTAGCAAATTGGAGTCCCCAGACCTGGATCCCATAGAGTAATTGTGGAATTACCTTTGCCCTAAACAGTCAGATTGCCGGACCCACCAGCTTCCCCGCTCACGTAAAGAAAAAGCTGAGGATCCCCTTAGAAGTAGCATAGCAAATTTATAACGAGTCCTCCAAGAAGCTGTTCTGGCAAATATTACCCCCAAATAAGTATAACAGTCAACCTGCATAATAGCACGATCATGCATAAACCAAAAGTGTTTTTTTCCACCCTGGACCAAACACCATCACCTTAATTTTAGCATAATTAACTAAGAGAAATCCCTCATTAAACACCTCAAACCCTCCCTTGCTCTCCCTCGTCTCCCCTAACCGCCTTTACCCCTTCTCCCTTGCTGCCCCCCATGCCTGGAACTCCCTCCCTGCCCATTTCCGCCTTGCCCCCTCCCTCTGCACCTTCAAATGCCTCCTCAAAACCCACCTCTTCCTCGCTGCCTTTCCCGATGCCTGTTAGAACTTTCCTTTCAATTTTTACTGTCTGCCCTCCCCACAGACGCCTGCCTAATTGCAACCAAGCCAAGCATGTCCACCTGAGACCTCGCATCCGCTTGAATGTTATTTATCCCTTGTCTCTCCCTATGTCCCCTTTCCTTGTCTCCTCTCTCCATGTCTACTAGATTGTAAGCCATAGGCAGGGACCGCATCATTCTTATTGTTCTGTAAAGCACCAGGTACACAGCTGGCGCTACACAAATGCTTATAATAAAATAATAATAATAATAATAATAAATCAAGACCGTATTGTCCCCATATAGCAGGACAGAAAGAATAATATTAATCAGCTCAGCTAGGGTGGGAGATACATTGGGCCTAAGCACCTCCACTACCTTGTCAATATAAAGTCTGAACAGCATAGGTGCCAACAGGTCCCACTGTCTGACACCTCTGTCCAGTGGGACAGCGCATGATAGCAGTCCCCCTCTATTAACTCTCACCTGCAGAGTTAACCCCTGATGTAGTTGAATCATCAGGAACAATAGCCGGTGGTCAATGGTGGACTGAGCCAGTTTCTGCCAGAGCTGCTCTCTACAGACTGTGTCGAATGTGGATTTAAGATCCACAAAACACAGATATAATGAAGCACCCGGTGTAGCTTGAACGTATCTGCTCATACGAAAGTATGTTCTCAGAAACAATCCACTGCTGTAAACGAATAAGTAGATATTTAGTATAAAGTTTCCCGATTACACTTACTAAGCTTATTGGGCGATAATTAGATGGATCTTTTGCACATCCATTCTTAAATATTGGAACTATACTCTTTGTCCAATTGTCAGGGAAATACCCAGTATCATTAATATGAGTAAATACTGGGACCAGCAATTCCGTCCACCATAGGGCATCAGCCTTAAGAAGCTCAGGGGGGATAAAGCCTTATTTGCACGCAACTGCCCACTCAGGGGTTCCAATTCCTCCACCTGGACAGAGGGCCAAGGAGGCAAATCATTCACAGGCAGGATCTCAAGCTCATGCCCTAGATCTGGGGTAGCATAGAGGGACTGGAAGTGTCTTTCCCACTCTGCTGCCAAAATAGCCCCTGAAGAGCCTGACTGATGTGCTTACAGAAGGACACTAGATCATTTTTTTAAAGTTCCAATTCCAAAAAATCCCAGGAAGCTTTATAATAGCTATGTTTCTTATCCTTTAATAAGGATTTATAGCTCTTTTTAGCCCGAGAATAGCTGGCCAGTTCGGAGGGACATCTCCTCACTTTACGAGCAAGCTTCATAGGCTGGGCCCTTGCAGATTTACACACCCTATCGGACCAACTTGGGGCCTGTTGCTCCAACATGCTCTGATGGGGGGGCATCTAAATAAAAAAAGGGATATCATCCCAATAATTGCATTAAAGATCTCTAGAGTGCCCTCTCCTCCATGAGAAAGCTCCTTCTTGAGAGTACCGATGCTGTCCACAAGGAGAAATTGGCTAAAACTCTCCTACAGAAGAGGCGACCAGGGGACCCTAACAAAAGTTCCTTTCCCTGCCACCTGCCATGATCTGTTCCTCAATTTTGTCCAAACTTCCTCCACCCCCATTCATCAAAGAAAAAGCCAGGGTCAGTAGGAGGGGCTGACGGTCTGTTGAAATAGCCATCCCTACACCAAAATCTACAATGTGAGGTATAGCCCAACTTGAAACCATTACATAATCAACAATGCTAAAGTCATTATGAGAAATAAATGTAAATTCCCTTCAGGATCACCATGTGTACGCCTGTTCAAAATAGTCAGATCCAGGGAGTCAACCAAAGGTTTTAAAATGTTCTCCGGCTGCATTGGAAACTGGGTCTTGGGAGAATCTCCTCAGAATTGTCCTCACTACCCAAGGGGTAGTCTCAACCTGTTTGAGCATTAAAGTCCCTAGCAACCAAAATTCCTTGTGCATGGTACTTAGCCTTCAATAGATTTAACATATTCTCCAAAGAGCATCATATAAAAAGGGAGACGATGAAGGGGGGATATAGATGTTCACCAAAATAAATGTCAGCTTGTCAGGTATTGAAACCAAAGAAGCAAGAACCCAAGAATAAAGTGTACTAACTTGACTGACGTTGGCCCCCAATTTGGCTGCTATAAAAAACATCAGTCTACCACTAGGGCGACCTGTGAAATACTGGCTAACCACCGGTAGACAAAAAACCTGAAAGCCTGGCCAATCAGCATCTACTGAGAGTCAGGTTTCTTGTAATAAAATTATGTCCTGAGATTTTGAGAGTTTTATAAAGTCCAGGTCCTCCTTCCTGGTTTTTCATCCTGCAATATTCCAAGACACAATTTTAAGAAAGGCGCCTCGTGCATCTGCGGGTCATTGGGAGACAACTTGTGTCTCAATAGGTGACAAGGTCTCATGTCTGATTGCTCCGTTCTCCAGGTGAGCCAAATTAGCTGACAACATATCCTCCAAGTTGGGGGGTTCACTCAGGAGCTGCCTATTGGAAGGAGGGGATAAAACCCCCGTAATGATACTCTTATCCTGGCTGTCCCACCTGGGTCTCCGAGTATCCTGACGCTTCCATATCACCCGCTCATCCTCAAGAGAATGCGGTCCACCCATAACATCCTTGGCCTCAGATACTGAATGCTGAGATTGGATCTGCTCCCCCACCTGAACATACCAGGCTCCCTGAGCCACCACTGGGTAAAGGAATCCACCCAGATCTTTTCGAGCACCCAAATCTAGTCCCTGTGGGGAGCATAGCCCCCTAATCTTGGTCTGGAGTGCAGACAATTCCACTAATAGTTCAACTTGCTGCTTGTATGAATTCTTTGAGGGGGAGTCCAACTGGGTTTTAACCCTCTGAGGGGCTAGAGGCCCCAGCTCCATCAAGGACACCTCTCCCTAAGGGGACAGATCCCATAGCTGGGGACATAACCTCTTCCTTTCTTATAGCGTTAGACATTTTGTCCCCAGCTGCCACTTCCAAGACACCAGCCAGTCTTTGTTTATCTTTGGGGATCGGATCTGATTTGGGGGGGGGAAAGAACCCCGACACTTGCCCCTTAATAACAGGGGTGGCGGCATTGTATATACTCTACACATCACAATTCCCCAAGATCCCAAGAGCTGCGAGGCCTTAAGAATATCCAACACCAATTGTGGGCGTGCAAAGTTAATTAAAACTCTCCTAGTGTCCCCGACTGGAGACAGTTGCTGAATTCTAATGAAATCGCCCCCAAGTAGCCATCTCAAATGTTGTCTGACAAAAAATTTGGAGTGCCAGTGAGAGTGAAGACCATTTGGTAGAGGGAAAATTTTCAGAACCAGCAACAATTTATCACCATAAAGCTCTGCAATTATGCACTTTCTGTAACTTCAAGGTCCCAGCCCACTTCCCCTCACTCACGCTCCACAGCAGGAGAATGGGATTAAGGGGCATTTGACAAAGATACCAAAGTTTTATCCTGAACAGGCTTTACTATGGGCAAAAACGTCTGCCGTGTATTACCAATTAAAACATTGAGCTGTCCTTGGATTAGCGCAAGTGCCCCATTGACCCCATTTAAGCAGCTCAACAGAATTTCTAATAACTTTCCTACTAGGACACAGTGGTCACCTAGGAGTTGCACCATATCTGGTGTTTTGCAAGATGCAGCAGAAACATTGAGTGGCTCCTTGATTAAATTGGCTAAATCCAGAGAGCCAGCCTTCCAGAATAAATCCTCAGGAACTTTGGATTGAGAGGCTGACTTCTGGAGATTGACATCCTCTGCCCCCAAGCACCCATAGGGATTTTTATCAATAGGAATCCCCAAATAATCCCTCTGAACCTGGGCTCCGTATCCCAACCTCAGATAATTTGAGCTGTTTAAGATTAGGTATATTATCACCTGGCGAGGTGTTTACTGGGCTTCCGACTCTTAGCCCCAGTCATATTGAGCACATTCAGCAAGCATATAAAATATAACTAGTACTCCAGGGAAAGGTACTTGGCCCAGCAAATACAACACACGAAGTGGAATTCTCAATGTTCTTAATCGCTCCCTGAATCTTCAAACTCCCCACAGGCCCTACTCCAAGGACACATGGCTGTGGACCGCCCAATCAGTAATGGAAAACTTCAATCTAAAAAGATGAATGGGACCAAATACAATACCCAATAAGGGGATCTCTGGTAAATTTTAACAAAAATCCAGATAAAAGTAAGTAAGTGTCTAGATCTTCACAGAGCTTGCTTGTGACAAAGCATGGCCCCAGTTGTCCATCAATAGACAGCTCAGGCAGGGGCGTGCAAGAGAGCCCAAATGCAAGATGTACACAAGAGTTCCCAGGTAATAATCCCCAACAATATCCCATTAATGTCCAAACAAAATATCCATAGATTATATCAGTGTGTAACAACAGTGTCCAGCTCCTCTCAGAGCGGACTTGAGGCAGACCTTGACCCCTGTTGTACACAAATAAACAACTTGGGCAGAGACAGAGAGAGAAAAAAAGAAAGAATAAAAGTTAAATAGTCCCAAAAACAGAGTCCAGCAGAAGAGTCCCAACTAGGGCTGTAGCGGTATACCGCCGCGGCAGCTTTTACCGACGG
>QEPC01000113.1:812909-831103 GCA_003113815.1 Sphenodon punctatus
ATCGCGCGAAATTATGCGAGGCGCAAACAGGGATGCCGAGGTTTAGGAATGGAATCGCGGAGCGGTAACAGCTGATTTCGCATCAGCCCTAGTCCCAACCAAGTCCTTAGCAGGCACCCAAGCAGTCACAATAGTACCCCACTCTTGCATTGGGGGGGAGGGGGGGGAGGACTGGGGACTTGAAGCAAGACATGAGCCCTATGACTTAAAAGGAAAAGGTTATACAGGGCAAACAGGCATACAGGAAAAGAGTTATACAGGGAAAACAGGCATACCACCGGCACCTAAGGCTGTGTGCACAAGCGCGTGCCCTTAGACGTGCTGCACCATGGTGCACGCCTACAGCACTGCTGCAGCACCAGCAAGGAGCATCCCAGTAGGAGGTGGTGGGTGGGGAAACACAGCTGGTCACTCTCCTCCAGGCCACATCTCTCTCTCTGTCCAGCCCCTCACGCAATTGGGCAAATAAAATAAACAATTAAGCCCTCAATGTCCCGGCAATGGCCCCAGCAGCGGGGAAGCAGCAACTCCACTCACAGCCCCAGGTCTCCTCTCCCAAAAATGTACCAATTAGAAAAATACAGGTGGTGGGGTGGGGGACAGAAAGATGTCTGGCCTGAAGATGAGCCCTGAAAGACAATTTATAGAACAGCCTGGAGCACCTTTCTCCCAAAACGTGCTTTGGCTGAATCGTGCAGCAGAATCTTATAATGCCTGGTAAAAGTATGTACCAAAGACCAGGTTGCTGCACGACAGATTTTGCCATAAGAGGCCAAATTCCTAAAAGCCTGAGGAGTAGCAGCACCTTGTAGAGAATGGGCAAAAACCTCTTGCGGAGGTGACTTACTCTCTGCCTTATAGGCCTGTGTGATACAGAGAGTCATCCAACATGCAATTACCACTTTGGATGCTCTTCAACCCTTTCTTTGAGGGCTGTAAGCAACAAAAAGAGCTGACAACTTTCTAAAGGGGGTCGCTCTATCTAGATACACCTTCTCACATCTAGTTTGTGCCAGACTCGTTCCTGTAGGTGCATTGGCTTGGGACAAAACGAGGGCAGCACCACGTTTTGTTCCCGGTGGAATGAGAGTCTACCTTTGGGCAAAAAGCAGAGTCCAGCTTGAGTACTACTGACAACTCCTTAAAGGAGCAAAAAGAGGTATCAATGGACAGGGCACTCAGCTTGGATATTCTCCTGGCAGAGGTTATACCAATTAGAAAAGCCAACTTCAGGGACAAATAATACAGAGAGACCTCCCAGAGAGTCTCGAAAGGAATCTTGTTCAGAGTCCTCAATACTAGGTTCAGATTCCATGACAAGAATCTGTGGGCTACCAGAGGAGAGAACTCTTAAGATCTTCAAAAAATGCATGATAAGAGGGTGCCTTGCTACACTGCGGCCCTGGACTGTACAGAGAACGCTATTGAGCGCTGCTACCTGTCTTTGGAGAGTATTTATTTATTTATTTATTTATTTAAGACATTTGTACCCTGTCCCTCCTGTACACAGCTCGGGGTGGCTTCCAACAATAAAACATCAAAAAATATAAAAACAATTTAAAACAATCAAAGTTAAATACCTTTTAAAACAGGGCCAGAGAAACAGCTTTGACATTAAGACCATAAAACAAGGTAAGGGGAAGATAAAGCCCTAATCCACCCTCCCCCCCTCCCCAAAGGCCTGGGGGAACAGCCAGGTCTTACAATACCGCCGGAATGTTAACAGGCTTGGGGCCAGGCGGGCTTCCTCCGGAAGGGAGCAAAGGCGCAGCCCGGCCACCGAGAATGCCCTCTCCATTGTGGCCCCCCGCTTTACGTGGGGGACCTCCAAGAAGGCACCCCCGGCTGACCAAAGGAGCCGCCCTGGGGCGTGGAGGGCGAGGCGATCCCTGAGGTATGAGGGGCCCAGACCGTAAAGGGCCTTATAGATCAACACTAAAACCTTGAACCTGGCTCGGCATGCTATTGGCAGCCAGTGCAGAGTCCGGAGCACAGGTGTAATATGCTCCCGACGGCCCGTCCCCGTAAGGAGACGAGCCACTGCATTTTGCACTAGCTGCAGCCTCCGAACCAGGCACAAGGGAAGCCCCATATAGAGCGCGTTACAGTAGTCCAGCCTCGAGGTGACGAAGGCATGGATGAGGGAGGCCAGGTCCGGGCCGGAGATGAATGGACACAGCCTGCGCACCAGATACAACTGGCGGAAGGCAGCCTTAGCGACTGCTTCCACCTGCCGCTCCAGGCGCAGGTCCGCGTCCAATATCACCCCCAGACTCCGGACCTGCTGAGCTATAGGAGGGCGAACTCCCCCATACAGCGGGGCCACTACCTCCCTCGCTCTACCTACCAACATCACCTCCATCTTATCGGGGTTGAGATTCAGTCTGCTCTGCCGCATCCATTCCGCCACGGCCTCCAAACACTGGGACAGCAACGAGACGGCCGGGTCTGGGTCAGTTGAAAAGGAGAGGTACAGCTGAGTATCGTCAGCATATTGGTGACACTGCAGCCCGAACCCCCTCACGACCTCCCCCAAGGGCTGCATGTATACATTAAATACTAACGGAGACAGAACAGAGCCCTGCGGAACGTCGCATGGTAAGGCGCAGGGGCACGATGTCTCCTCCCCCAACACCACCCGCTGGCTTCTCCCTGAGAGGAATGAACAGAACCATTCAAGAACAGTCCCATCCAGGCCCCCCAGGTCACGCAGCCATCTCAGCAGCAGCCCATGGTCCATGGTATCAAAAGCGGCCAAGAGATCTAGCAGGTTGAGAAATGTCGAACATCCTGCATCCATCTCCCAGCGGAGGTCGTCTACCAAAGCCATCAACGCCGTCTCAGTGCCATAGCTGGGGCGGAACCTAGATTGAAAAGGGTCTAGGAAACTGATGCTGTCCAGATGCACCTGGAGCTGGAGTGCCACCACCCGCTCAATAACCTTCCCAAAAAAGGGAAGGTTAAAGACAGGTTGGTAACTGGCGAGCGCATCCACGTCCTAAGATGGTTTCTTCAACAGGGGGCGCACCACTGCCTCCTTGAGGCAGGGCGACAACCTCCCCTGCTGCAAGGACGCGTTCACTACCCTCGCCAGCACTGTCCCCAACATCTCCCTGGAGGTTTTCACCAACCAGGACGGGCATGGATCGAGTTCGCAAGCGGTGGCCCTCACAGACCCCAAGACATCTGCCGCATTAGCTGGTGTCACTTCCTGAAACTCCCCCCACAAAGCTGGACCAGACGGGACCTCTGTCCCCTTGTGCTCTTCTCCTACTGCCCCCAATCCAACATCAAAGGCGGTCTGAATCCGAGCGATCTTGTCTGTGAGGTAGTTGACAAACTCCTCACAGCGGGCTTGGGACAAATCCCCGTCCAGGCGGAGGGAGGCCGGACTAACCAGCCCTCACACCACCCGTAATAGCTCCGCTGGGCGTGACTTCGCAGATGCTATGAGGACAGCAAGGAACTCCTTCCTTGCCATCCTCACAGCCTCAACATAGGACCGCAAATGGGCCCTATGGAGTATGGGGCTTTAAGCCCTTAAACAGCTCCTCCTTCAGAAATTCTAGAACTGCACAGGATCTACTGGCAATGAGTGGCTGAGCTCAACTCCTGAAGGTCTGCAAATCATGGCCACCTAGGCCAGTAGGTGACAACCAATATTGTGGTAGCTCACTCCTTCTTGATCTGTGTCACCATCCTGCTTATGAGCGGAAATGGGGGGAATGCGTACGCAAGTTCTTGAGGCCAAGTTAGATTTAAGGCATCAAATGCTACCACTCGATCCGGGAAATGGGATATGAAACATTTGGTCTTCCCATTGTTTGTTGCTGTGAATAGGTCCATCACTGGACAACCGAAGGTCTGTACGATGGCTTTGAATGCTCTCAGACTGAGAATCCACTCTCCTGGTTTGATTTATCAGAATGGCTGCTTGTTGATGCAGTTTCAGAGCGTGAGCCACCTTGGTAATTTATGTACGCTTTTGCAACTGTGTTGTACGTATAGATGAGGACATGTTTCCCATGGATCACTGGTGCTAGGCCTCTCAAGGCCAGGTAGATTGCCCGTAATTGTAGCCAGTTGATGTGATGCTTTCCTCCCAAGCCGCTTGTCCTGGATAGTTTTGTGCTGCATGTGCGCTCCTCACCCCAGTAAGCTTGCATCTGTTGTCACGGTGATCTTCTCAGGATCAGACAGCGGGATGCCTGACTGTAAGGCAGTCCTCCATTGTCCACCACAGAAACAACTCCTTCAACTTCAGTGGTATCGCTATCCATGGGTTCCTGTCCTGTGTCAGGTGATCTTGCCATGGGCAAAAAAAGCATTGCAGTGGCCTGGCATGGAGTCTGGCCCATTGCAAGATTCCAAGACACGATATCATGAATCCCAAAAGGCTGGCAAGACACTTTAGTCAGGCCTTGCGGTGATCCACAATCTGTTGCATTAGGGTCTGCAGTTTTTCATGTGTCTGAGCTGTGAGGAAGATTCTGTAATTTACGGTGTCCAAGATTACTCCCAGATGTTCCAGTACCTGTGAGGGTGTCAGGTGACTCTTTTTCAGGTTGACTATGAACCTGTGATTCTGCAGATATCTGATAGTTCTGTGCACGTCCTCCACCACCTTTTCTATGGATGGCGATCAAATGAGTATATTGTTGAGACGGGAGGATCTGCATCCCCTCTGTCTGCAGGTTCGCAATGAGAGGAATCAGGACCTTCATGAAAGTTCTTGGAGAGGTGGCGAGCCTGAATGGTAGGGCTACATATTGCAGGTGTGGTTTGCATACACGAACCTGGGCCACCGTCTGTGTGTTTGTAGGATAGGTACGTGCAGGGTCTCTGAGGTTGAGGGATGTCAGTCACTCATTCTTGGAGACTGCAAGTCAGATGGATTAAAGTCATCTGCATGTCAGATGGATCGCCATCTTGAACTTCTCTACCTTGATGGGCTAGTTCAAATTCTTGAGGTCACGCACTGCTCACCACTCATCTGAATTTTTTGGAATTAGAAATGAAATTGAGTGGATCCTCTCTTGTGTGGTACAGGTTCTATGGCTCAAATGGACAAGAGTCTGTTTATTTCTGTCATCACCACCATGTGTTTTTCTGGGTTGCGTGAGACTGGAGAGAAACAATATGTTTAGTGGGGAGTGTGTCGATTCTATTGCGTACCCCCTTTGTATTACTCAAAGGGCCTATAATCTGAGGTTGCCTTCTGCCATCTCTCCGCGAATAACAGCTGCCCTCTCAACAGCCAGGATCATCAGAAAAAACGCAAGCTCCTGGCTCAGAGAGGCAGCTACCAAGTCCTACAACTGCATGTTTCTTTAAGGCAATTTCCACAGATATTTGTCACAGTGCCAAGGTCCGTGAAAGCTGCCTTGACTGTAGGTATGTGGAAAACATGGGAGTTTTATGACACAGTTCTGCTCCTTTTAATTTGAAAATACAGCTAGAACTAACCAAAATAGAGTAGTCACAGCTGTAAATTTGTGATTTACACAAATCTAATTTCCTTATAATACTCATGGAGAATGCAGAACCCCAAGTCAATCATAATTTGCTTTATATATGACCCATCAGTTTATAGTTATATTTCTGGAGAAATAACTGTTGTATCAAAGATTTCAATTTTCCAAATTATTTTGCTCAACCTTCTCCACTTCAGCAGTGTTGTAGGTCAGCCCACAGGTACAGATTATCCTGCCTTTGCCATCAGAATTTTTACATTAGACATTAAACTTGGAAGCACCATCTACTACTGGAAGTTACTAGGCCATTCGCCAAGATGGGAATGGTTAAGCCAGTAGATTTTATTTGGACAAAACTCAACCTTTTCCCTACGCACCACAGAACTGCCTGGCACCTTCTGTTCTTAGCTGAGCCATTCTCAACAGTGGGCTTTATGATGGAAAGCTTCAAATCTCATTTATAGTATCTGATGGCTAAAGACACCTTACTGAGACAAACGGAATACCATGGTGTAAATGGAGTGCGCCTCTTAGAAATTCACTTGAGAAGGGACAGTGCAACTTTGCAACCATTTTTCAGACCTCTTTCCATAGGATCCAGTAAAGAGATAGCAAACAACAGTTTTGAGAGTATCCATATGTTCTCTCTTGGCCAGCAGTGGAAAATCAGTATATTTCTTACAGTAGTTTGTGTTCAGCAGTTACACAAGTGCAAAGTTCCAAGTCTAATGCTTTTCCCTCTGTTCTTTCTAAGTGACTGTTCCTCCCTTAAGTCAGTCACTTCCCTTAGCTCCCTGTAAATCAATACAGTTCCACAGGATTCCTTACGTAGGATGGAGCACTCCAGGCCGTATCCAACCCTTGGTGAAGTTGTTGAAGCTAAAGAGGATTAAAATATGCACCAGATGTCCTGGTGTCCCTTTGCATTAATGATCAGCCACATTTAAACAAAAAGCAAAGTCAGACATTGAGCTAAAATGTTCAGCAGCACTTACCTGGGTGAGAGTCTGCAGCCCTTTTGTAGATAATGCTTGAGCCTCCCTGCAGAGGCCAAGAGGAGACCAAAGTAAGGAGGAGATGGCTTTATGGGTCTGGATAGGAACTCTGGGTGATACTGAACACCAACAAAAAATGGATGTTCTAAAGGAGAAAGGTAAACATGATATTAGGATTGCACCAAATAGGCAATCCAAATACTTGGATCAAGTTCTGAAGTTCTAAGTACCATGACTGGGTACTTGGTTGGTATTCAGAAATCCAGACCAAACCTTGGAACTCAAAAACTTTAATTGAACTCATATTTAGGGAAAATGCAATGGGGAGCTTGAACAGAAGTGCAATAGATAAGCTTTACTCTCCCTAAAGAGATGAATGTCCAAAGGACAAATTGTGAAAACAGCGTTAGCCAGTTTAGGGCAACATGCGCGGTCTTTTCAGGTCACGGTGATTCATGAATGACCCAAAAATTCAATAACTCAGCTGCAATTTTTACTGTTGGATTTTCTTATTGTCAGGAACCCTTGTTTCCCCACGGAAACAAAATCTCTATTATTCAGGGAACTGGAAATTACTTGACAATAGCCCCCTTTTCCTCCCCAACATGTATCTGAACCATTCATTTGCATGCAAGGGGCTATTTGTGCTTGCATGCAAATTAGAGTGGACTCTAGCCTCTTGCATGTAAGTGAATGGTTCAGATACATGCTGGGGAGGAAAAGGAGCACTTCGTAAGCAATTATAAACTCCCTGGAAAATAGAAAATTTGTTGCCCTGTGGAAACATCTTATAAGTAGAGGAGATGAGAATAGAAGTAATGAGTCATTCTGGACATGTGCATAATAGTGCCTCCATTACTCAATTGCAGTTTCCAAAGTTTTCCTGATACTCTGAAATTCGAAATTTGGACATTTGGAACTGGGGAACAGAATCCACGGTGTATTCCAAATAAAACCAAAGACTGAGTTTCAGCTCTACATGAAATGGACTGTTTTCGATAAATACTAAATAGTTAAGGTGAAGGTTATTCCTCAGCGTATGGAGCTGAGATATGAGCTTATGCGGTTAAGGAAGAAATAGAAATTCCTCAGAACAAGTTCATTAGATCTCTTTTGGGGCTTCCTGCTTTAGTCTCAGAAGCCTTTTTGAGAGCTGAGACAGGGTTAGAGCCAGGGTTAGAACCAATACTGACTAAAAGGCCTATCGAATTTTGGTTTAAATTATTAACCTTTCCTCCCAGTCGTATTGCAAAAATGTGTTATCTGGAGGATATGATAATACCGTTGCACAAGCAAACCCCATAGTTAGCTTTTGTGACAAATATTTTGAATAAGTGTAGTTTTAATTTCTTGGCTAATAATTATAGTAGGTTTTCCCCTCTGGAAGAGATAAATAGTGTTTACCAATGCCTAACATATTATTATTATTTAATTATTATTATTTAATACATTTATTAGTCGCCCCCCCATGCTAGTCTGAGGGTAAGCAGAGTGGCCCCTTTACATATTTTATGGAAACTGGATGGTATCTTCAATTAGACTTGAGACCTAACTTGAGGGTCCAGTTGGCAAGAGTGAGACTGGAACACGTGCAATCTGCTATGACAGTGGACCGTAGATTGGGTTGCCCACGACAGAAAAGGAAATGCACATGTGGGCTGGATGCTATTGAAGATACAATTCATTATGTTTTTTAATGTTTATTTTTGGTGGATATTAGAGAGCGCGTTTTGAACCCTCTTGTGTCCCGATTGGTCCATTTCTAAAAAACAACAACCCTGATTTGGCTCCAGGAATAAACATCTGAAGAAATAGTTAACAAAACAGCATCAGGCTGCTGCAATGAGAATTCGACATCCAATCTTGGCTCTAAAATCCTAGCTAGAATTAAATAAGTATAAGCACTTACTTGTGTGGTGTTATGTATTTGTTTTGTGGAACGGATAAATGTTGCTGTATAATCCATATTTCACATTAAATTCTTTTATGTATTTGCTTTTATTTTTTTTATTGTCGGTGTTTTTTTAACACAATTTGGCTATAGCAACAGCTGATGCCATAATAAATGAAATTATTAATTATTATTATTATAATTATTATTATTATAAGCATTTGTATAGGGCCAGCTGTGTACTTGGCACTTTACAGAACAATAAGAATGACGCGGTCCCTGCCTAAGGCTTACAATCTAAAGTCACGGAGGGAGGAGACAAGGAGAGGGGACATAGGGAGAGACAAGGGATAAATAACAATCAAGTGGATGCGAAGTCTCAGGTGCACGTGCTTGACTTGGTTGCGGTTAGGCAGGAGTCTGCGGAGAGGGCAGACAGTAAAAATTGGGATAAAAGTTCTAACAGGCGTCGGGAAAGGCAGTGAGGAAGAGGTGGGTTTTGAGGAGGAATTTGAAGGTGCGGAGGGAGGGGGCAAGGTGGACGTGGGCAGGGAGGGAGTTCCAGGCATGGGGGGCAGCAAGGGAGAAGGGGCGGAGGCAGTTCGAGGAGCAGGGGAGACGAGGGAGAGCGAGGGAGGGGACAGAAGAGGAGCGGAGAGTGCGCACAGGAGTGTGTATTGAGATTAGGGCTGAGAGGTAAGGGGGAGCCAGGTGGTGAAGGGATTTATAAGTGAATACCAGGAGTTTATGAAGGATGCGTTCGAGAAGGGAGAGCCAGTGAAGAGAGGAGGGACTGCACGTGGTCAAAGCAACGGGCCAAGTGGATGACCCTAGCAGCAGAGTTTTGGATGGAGATAAGGGGGGACAGGTGAGAGCGAGGGGAGACCAGTAAGTAGGAGGTTGTAGTAGTCAAAGCGAGATGACCATGGCATGAACAAGGGTTTTAGCTGAGGAGACAGAGAGAAAGGGGCGAATCCGAGCAATGTTGTGGAGGGCGAAGTGACAGGACGTGGCAACAGAGTCGATGTAAGGTTTAAAGGAAAGGTGAGTATCGAAGACGAAGCCCAAGCTACGGGCTTGGGGAACAGGGCGGATGGTGACCCCGGCAATAAGGATGGACAGGGAAGAGGGAGAGGAAGGGTGGGGAGGAAAGAAAAAGGAGTTCAGTCTTAGCCATGTTGAGCTTGAGCTGACGTTGGGACATCCAGGCGGAGATATCAGAGAGACAGTTGATGAGGCGAGCTTGGACAGACGGGGAGAGAGAGGGGGTGGAGAGACAGAGTTGAGTGCCGTCAGCGTAAAGGTGATATTGGAAGCTGTGGGAGACAATGAGTTTGCCAAGGGACAGGGTGTAGATAGAGGAGAGGGCCCAGGACCTGTCTCTTATACACATCTAGATGTGTATAAGAGACAGGGACAGAGCCTTGGGGAACCCCAACTGAGAGGGGGAGGGAGGAGAACTTGGAATTGGGAAGAGACACATTAAAGGAGCGGTCAGAGAGGTAGGAGGAGAACCAGTCAAGGACAGAGCCGCAGAATCCTAGGGAGCGAAGAGAGTCCAATAGGAGCGAGTGGTTGACAGTGTCATAGGCAGCAGAGAGGTCAAGGAGGACAAGAATGGAGTAGAGACGCTTAGATTTAGCAACCAGTAGATCGTTGGTGATCTTGGCAAGGGCCGTTTCCATGGAGCGAAGGGGGTGGAAGCCAGATTGGAGAGGGTCCAAGGAGGAGTTGGCAGAGAGGAGGTCTAGGCAGCGGCAGTAGTCAACACGCTCCAGAAGTTTAGAGGTGAAGGGTAGGAGGGAGACCGGCCGGTAGCTAGTGGGGTCAAGGGTGGACTTTTTGAGGATGGGAGAGACAGTGGCATGTTTGAAGGCGGAGAGGAAGGAGCCAGTGGAGAGGGAGAGATTAATGACATGTAAAGGGGGGGGGCAACAGTGGGAGCAATGAAGGTCAGGAGGCAGGAGGGGATTGGGTTGAGGCCGGGGGGAAGGAGAAGAGGAGAGAGGGGGAGGGGTGGTGAGGGAGTGGGAGGAGGAGACGGGTGGGAAGCAATGTCCCGGCAGATCTTGTCAATCTTTGAGGTGAAGAATGACGCGAGATCCTGAGCAGAAAGGGAAGAGGGTGGAGGGGGGCAGGGGGGTTGAGAAGGAAGTCAAAGGTGGAGAAGAGGTGGCGAGGGTTACGAGAGTAGGATTCAACCCAGGAGGCATAGTAGTGTTGCCTCGCCAGGGAGATAGTGGAAGAGAGGGAAAATTTATAGTGGAGGAAGTCAGGGTGGGAGTGGGATTTGCGCCAGAGGCGTTCAGCAGCCCGGCTGCAGGAGCGGAGGTAGCGAATAGTAGGGGTGAGTCAAGGACGGGGGTTTCGGGGTCAAACAGGGTGGGAGGAGAGGGGGGCAAGAGAGTCGAGGGTTGTAGTGAGAGAGGTGTTGAGAGAAGAGATGGCAGCGTCAGGGGAAGAGGAGGAGAAGACAGGAGGGGGGAGAGTGAAGAGATGAAGTCTAAAGGGTGTCAAAGCCTGCAGATCAAAAAAATGAAAGAAAGAATACTCTCAATAGAAGCCTTAGAGAAGATCCCTCACCTAACCACATCTTGGCTGTTAAACAACTCTGTCTACATCCCTGCTAGCTTCTATTGCCAATGAGGTAACAGATTATTGATATTTGAAGTCTGACATTTCAGTTCCTACTACCATGCAAGTCAGAGTTCTCTTTACTGCAATCCAAGAAGTCCAATTGTTTCTTCCCTTCTTTAAGTATCTCTTAGTTCTTTTGTAGGGGATGAAGTACATTACTATTTTACACAGCCTTCTTTCATCCTGACTAGGTATCCTGCTTCTTGGCATGTTAGAACTAGCTCAAATCCCATTAAGAGGGTGCCAGGGCCACCTTAAAACTAAAATTCTTCCCATAGCAAATACAACAGATCTCAAACCATTTGTGTGCGTGCTCACCTTCCAACTCAACCACCTCCATTCGCTCCCCTTCAACATCCTGGCCTACGAACTTCAGACCATTCTCTTCAAAACAGCTTTTCAACTCTGGATTCACCTGTGGGAAGGGGGGAAGCCTGAATGATCCTTCATTCACGCTCAGATCCTACAGTGGTAAAGCTATAATACCTGCAACATTCCAATCTGTACCTCAAATCTGTGTCTGTGCCTCTCTTCCAAGAAGTCATTGTCTCCATACAGTTTTCCTGTCCAGAAAGAGACATTGTCCCCCCATTAGCAGTGGTTAAAATTTTTGTAAAACCCGTTGACAGTGTTCCAATTTCTCTTCATGTAATATTTCATAGCATACTTCCCACCATCACTTCCCAGGGCTATCCATGAATCAGTGGAAGTCCACACCTTCCAGTGGTACAAAGAAGGGACTGAGCGATTAAATTCCTCTAGAGTCTATTTATACTGTAGGACACCTTCACTGTTGGGGACAGTTAATAAGTGACCCTTGGAAGCACTTCAGTCCCTGTAAGTTTTTATTTTGAAAGCAAGGAATAACGCAGTTAAATTTCTCAAGATTTATTTCTGCCCCACATTTCACAACAATGAATTCTCAAAACGTTTGAGCATATAAAAGGACAAAGATGACAGAAATAGAGATATGAAATCCCATACTCATAACTGAATTCTTGGTTTGGAAGATGGTTCTCCTTTTGCCAAGCCTCATTGTCCCGCCCATCTGGCCAGGATTATGTTCAGGCATGTCTATTACCTGCAGGAGATTATTCAGAGTGCATTATGACAACACATGCAAACTTGATTTAAGGTTTCACTCAAGGAACGTAGCAGAACTGCTTGGGCAACTGGTTTTAATTTAATAAAAAAAAGTGGAACAGAACTAGACTCAGCAAAACAGGGGATGTTCCAGGTCAGCTTCAAGTCAGGAGATTGTCTCAAATTGGAGATTTTCTGGCCAGTAACCCATGTAACCAGATTTACAGCATTCCTGAAACAGGGCACTATAGAAGTACAAGAATCCCTTTTGTATGTGATGGTTAGCTGTAAAACACTTACAAAATCCAGTGAGGGAAAGGCAAAACATATTGTAGAGATCAAACAATTCCACTACATTGGGTTTGCTGCTAGTAGTGAAGTTGGGACTGTAAATAAGTTTTCATGGATTAGGTTAGGGATAAGAGGCCTCAAAAAAGGAAAACTAGATGCTTACCTGTAAATTATTCTTCTGAAGGGGGTCCTCCTGGACAACCAGCTCTTTAACCATGGGGTTAGATCCCCACCTCAATCAGCAGGAGGCAGACTTCAATTTTTGAAGTATGCTCAGAGTGGATTTGACCCCTAGTGCTCCAGTTGATTCAAAAGCTATCCAACTAAGTACTATTATCTAAACCAACCCCTTCAAAACTCAAGCTAAACAGTAGAAGTAGCACAACAAGGACCAAAGCTGTCCCACCGCTGACAGCCACTAACTGTGCTACCAAAATAAAAAAAACAGGGTGCGTAGGTGGCCACCCAGAAGGACCCCAGCCAAAAGGAAAATTCATAGGTAAACATCCAATTTTCCTTTCTCTCAGGGGTTCTTCCTGGACAGCCTCTTTACCATGGGAATGCATAAAAGCTGTGTCACCCATCAAAAACGGAGGGAACATCTACTAGATGTACCCAAAGCAGAAAGCTGAAAATATCCAGAATTACACAACTGCTTGCAGCACCTGCTTACTCTGCTTCAGCAGAGTCGAGAACGTGCACCTTACAGTGCCTGGTAAATGCATGTAGAAAAACCCACATGGCAGCCCTACGGATTTCCTCATAAGAAGCCTGATTTCTGAAGGTCTGAGATATTGCTGTGCCTCTCAAGGTGTGAGCTGACAGACTGCAGAGGAGTCTTACCTTCTGCCCTATAGGTCAACGCCTCCCTTGAGGCAGAGTGCCGGGCTGCCTCAAGGAGGCGGTGGTGCAGTCTCTGCTCAAGAAACCATCACTGGACTTTCTGGCCAGCTATCAACCAGTCTCTAACCTTCCCTTTTGGGGGAAGGTTACTGAACAAATGGTAGCTCGGCAGCTTCAGGGGCATTTGGACCATGTCAGTTTTCTGGCCCCCTCGCAGTCTGGCATTTGGCACTGAGACTGCATTTGTGGCCTTTGTTGATGATCTTCGCTGTGAGCTGGACCAGGGTCAGTTGACCCTGTTGATCCAGTTAGAACTTTTGGCTGCATATGATACTGTTGACCACGAGATGTTGGTGACTCACTTGCAGGACTGAGCCCTGGCTCAGTGGGACTGTTCTCAAATGGTTCCATTCCTTCCTGGCCGGAAGAACTCAACGTGTAGGGCTGGGTGATGGTTAATTTTCTCCCTGGGACCTCACATGCGGAGTTCCACAAGGCTCTATTCTGTCCCCTCTCCTGTTCAATGTGTACATGCAGCCCTTGGGCGAGATCATCAGAGGGTTTGGTGTGCAGTGTCATCAATATGCTGATGACACCCAACTTTACCTCTCTTTTTCAACTGACCCAGGCCCAGCAGTCTCAGTGCTTACCTTGTGTTTGATGGCTGTGGGGGAGTAGACGAGGGCGAGCTGTCTGAAGCTGAATCAGACAGAAGGAAGGGACGCTGCTGGGAGGGGCTGAGGGAGTGGTGGCACCCGTCATTGACGGGGTGTGCCCTCCGTTGTTCCCTCAGGTTGGTAGTCTGGGGGTACTCCTTGACTCATGGCTCCGCATGGATGCCTGGGTGGTGGCTGTAGTGAAGGGAGCATTTCACCAATTACATCTGGTGTGACAGCTTCGGTCGTATGTCTTGAACGCGGATCTAGCCACCATCATCCATGCTTTCATCACCTCAAGACTGGACTATTGCAATGCGCTATACATGGTGCTGACTGCAGCTGGTGCAGAACGCGGCGGCCCATCTCCTTACGGGGATGGGTCGCTGTGAGCACATTACATCAGTGCTTCGTTCTTTGCATTGGCCGCCTATAGTCCTCTGGGCCTGATTCAAGGTGTTGGTTTTGACCTTTAAAGCCCTCAATGGCCTGGGCCCTGCTTATCTGCAGGATGGCCTTACCTCCCGGGTCTTGGATCAGCTCCTGCGGTCGGCCAGGGGCACCTTCCTTGAAATCCCCTGAGTATCTCGGGTGACAACAATGAGGGGGGCATTCTCAATGGCTGCAGTGGTTAACTCTGTCCCAACGGAGGTCTGCCTGGCCCCAAACCTCCCCTCTTTCTGAAGACAATGTAAGACCAGGCTGTTCCACCAGGCCTTTGGCAAGGGAGATGGGAGGGGGATTAGGAGGGGGTGTGTGTGGTTAGTTCAGCTGTGGGATGTTTTATTATTGATTTTAACCGATACTTGTTTTCTTTATTTATTAATGTGTTATTTATGTTTATATTATATTTTTTATAACACATTGTGAGTAGGGATGTGTGAACAGATCGCGGTTCAGTCGTTTGGTTCGGGAGCCGAGTTCAGGTTCGGTTGTTCAGTCCAGGGGCTGAGTTTGGGTTCAGTCATTTGGTCTGGCCATTTGGAAACCGGTTTCAGTCTAGGTATCGCATGGTCCCGTGATCGTGTCGGAAACTGGAAATTCGAGTGCATGCGGAGTTTGTTTGGAGAGAGGGTGTGTGTGTTGTGGCTGGCTGGCTGTTTGATTTTGGTTTTGGTGTGTTTTGGCTGTGCTGGACTGTGTGTTGGTTTGGCTGTGTTGGTTTGGCTGGTTGGTGACTTGGTGGTTGACTGTTTTGTTTGGAAAAATAAAATAAAATGAAGAGGGTGAGGATTAATAGGACCTGGGGGAAGGCCAAGGTGGTGGAGCCAGTGGAGGAGGAGGAAGAGGTTGCTGTTGCTGGACCTTCAGTGGTGGAGGTCGGCTCCTCAGCAGAAGAGCAAGAGGGCACAGGAGGTGCTGCCAGGTTTGTAAACTTTATTTTTACTTTGAGGACAAGAAGAATAGAATACTATCCTTTAGAGCGAGCTGACTGGCGTGCGGGCGGGTGGTGGGCAGTCAGGCATAAACAGTGGGCATCAGCGGGTGGCAGCGGATGTCTGCCACAGAGAGAGAGGGTACTGTGGGGGGCTCTTCCAGCAGTCAGGCATGAGTCGAAGGAAGCACCCACCCAAACATGTGCCAGGCATTTAGCAAGGGTCTCCTGTTGCCATCTCTAGCACCCCAAGAAGGGCAGGATTTGCACGTGCCAGCCAGGGTCTTTCCAGTTGCCATCCCTAGCACTCAAAGAGTTAATTTTTGTGGGGGGTGTTTTAAATTTGTTTTATGTTTAAAAATTGTTTTTTAAAACTGTTTTATATTGTGTTGGAAGCCGCCCCGAGATGCCGTGGGCATGGTGGGCGGCATATAAATGTAATGAAATAAAATAAATAAATAAATAAATAAATAAATAAATAAGGGCAGGATTTGCATGTGCCAGCCAGGGTCTTTCTAGTTGCCATCCCTAGCGCCCCAAAGAGGGCAGGATTTGCACATGCCAGCCAGGGTCTTTCTAGTTGTCATCCCTCCCTAGCACCCAAAGAAAGGCAGGATTTGCACGTGCCAGTTAGGGTCTCTCCATTTGCCATCCCTAGCATCCCAAGGAGGACAAGTTTTGCACGTGCCAGCGAGGGTCTTTCCAGCTGCCATTGCTACTAGCACCTCAAGGAGGGCAGGATTTGCACGTGCCAACCAGGGTCTTTTGGATTTGCACATGCCACCCAGGGTCACCATCTCCCGTTGCGATCCCTAGCACCCCAAGGAGGGAGAACTAGAGGCATCATCATAAATGCATGATATTACTTTGGTGTTATTTCTGTTTCAGAGAGGGTGAGGAATTGGATGCCGGCGCTGGTGCCACATGCAGGACACCGAGGCGGAGGTCGCCAGTGCCACTGCCAGACAGCGGGCGCACAAGGTCCGATGTCTGGCGGTGGTATGAGAAGCATACTGGATTTGCCATCTGCAGGTAAGGCACGGGGGCTGGAACAAAAGGGAATGGATTACCCTATGACCTGTTAGGAAGTCCCTTGCAGAGAGAGATTGGCCACCCACCCACTTGTGGAGATAGAATGCAGGCAGGGCTTGACAGACCATTGGTCTGACACAGTATGGCACTTGTTATGTTTCTATCTTTTTATGTTCTTTAGGTATGCAGCAAAAGATTTAAAAGGGCCAGCCAGGAGACAACATCGGGGCTCATCGCCTACGTGGAGAAAGTCCACGGTAAGACGGTAGGACTCTGGCGTGGAGAATCACCAGCAGAAGATGGGGGGGGGGAAGGCACGTCAGAAGTGACGCCATCAAAGCCCTTCCCCCTCCTCCAGCTCTGCTGAGGACTGGAGTGGCTGTTTCTTGACACTGTTGAATGATGGCTCTCTTTGAGTGGAATGATGTCCCCAAAACGCCGAGGATGGGTCCTAGGGCTAGAGTGGTAGCTTCTGGATGCAGTGGCACAGCACAGGCAGCATTGATAGCAGCAGAAGACATTGGATTGCCCAGAGGCAGCATTGGCAGCAGGAGCAGAGACTGGATTGCCCAGGCAGAGAACCTGGGGAACAGCATTTGCCTGTGCGCTGCACCCACGGAGCCGAGCCAGGATGGTAGGATTTCCCAGGGAAGAGCTCCAATACAGCAGCAGATGGCAGCAGCAGGATTGCGTGGGCACATTTGGATTTGCCAAAGCAGAGCGCCCACAGACCAGCAGACAGCAGCAGCGCGATTACTAGGCAAGTGGGGCACATCACCCAAGGTTGACAGGATGGGCAGACAGGCACCTTGGCACGAGAGGCAAGGAGGCAGGCTGAGGCAGGCTTTGAGCTTGGCAGCAACCTGTGCGGGTAGACAGGCAGAGTGGCATGAGAGGAAGGCAGGCGGGCTGGGGCAGGCTTTGAGCTTGGAAACCTGGGCGGGCAGACAGGCACCGTGGCGAGAGGCAGTAGTGAAGGCCTGGGATTTATAAAATATTGCAGGGAGCTTGTAGTCTTTACCCGAGTGTCCCCGTATTAATGGGTGGGGACTTCAACACAAGAATGGGGAATCCTGCTCTCCGTATAGAGCCTCTGAGGCTCGATGACTCGGCATACTGCCCCTACGCTCGGGCTTCTAAAGATCATATTGTTAGCCCGGGAGCAGGTCAGCTTTGTGACTTTATGGTGACGTTTGGCTTAATGATCCTGAATGGATGCTTTTGTGGTGATAATGAGGGGGCCTTTACGTATTATTCTATGAAGGGGTCCAGCGTCATCGATTACTTTTTACTATCAGAGAACTTCTCCCAGAACGTTGCAGAATTTTGTGTCACCCCCAGACATGAGTCTGACCATTTTCCACTGTCCTTACGTCTTCTGGACCCCTTCTTCCATCGGGTGGCAGAGGGTAGGGTTAGGCCAGGAGCTATGGGGGAAGGGGAAGGATTGGTACGAGTGAGGTGGTCTGACGATGTGAGGACTGCCTTCATGGACTTTACGGGTCAGCCTGTGGTCGTAGAACTGGTGAATAAGATAACAGAGACTGAGGGTAATCAATTAGTAATGTTTGATAAACTAATGACCCTGCTACGTCCCCTTTTGACACGCACTAAAACTACGGACTTCGGGTTGAGGAAGTTTCCTCCCTGGTTCGATAGTGACTGTAGGGAATTGAGGAGGGAAGTAAGGAGACTAGTCAGGGGAATCAAGAGTAATCCTAACCGGTCCCGTAGATTGGAGTTTTTGGCCTCCCGGAGGCATTATCGCTGGCTAATTGCACTAAAAAAATTAGAGGCACAGAAACTGAGATGGGCTCAGCTTTTGGAGGCTGCCCAGAGAAAAGACCAGAGGTCCTTCTGGAGCCTGGTTCGCCCTAGCGGGCGCAGGAATCTAGCCTCAGTAATCCCGCTTGCCCA
>QEPC01000113.1:833973-858488 GCA_003113815.1 Sphenodon punctatus
GGCTTGCACATAGGCCGAGCTGCTTCTGCTGCTGCTGCCAATAGGGGTGCTGCTGCTACCGCTAGGGCTGGGGGCAGGGATAGACCCAGCTGGCTGGAAGGGGTGGCTGCTCCCACTCGCACCATCCCCAGGGGCGTCCTGCTGCATAGCCCACTCTGCCTTCCAGACCCTATCCACCAGCCCACCCTTCCAGTGGCCATAGAGCGCTGTCTGTCATGCCAAGCTGCCCCTGACCCTGGGATCCAGCATTGTTGCCAGGACATATTCCTCATGCCTCAGGAGCTTGTCAAAACGTGCCTCCAGCCCTGCTTTCAGCTTCCGTGCCAGGTCAAGCACCTCATCGGTCAGCTTCCTGTCCTGAGGGCCACAATCCCGCCCCCCGAGAATCTCGTCCAGCCTCCTGTGGAGACTTTGGACTAGAGGGATCACCTGGCTGAGGGTGGTGGTGGAGCTGCTCACGGTCTCCGTCACGGCCAGGAACAGTCTCAACACAAAGACCGTGTGAGACAGGATCTCCCATTCTGCCCCATTGTACCCTTGAGGTGCCCCGCTGTCTGTCACCAGTTGAATCTGATGCAGTGCGGCTTTCTGCTCAAGAAGCTGCTCGAGAATCAGGAAGATGGAATTCCACCGTGTGGAGACATCCTGGATGAGCTGGTGCACTGGGGAGCTTTGCTCACCCTGCTTCTCCCGGAGGAGCTTGCTGCCCTTCATGCTCCGGTTAAAGAACCCTGCCAGCTTCCTCCCCCCCTCAATCAGGGAGCTAAGGGTGCTTGCCCCAATCCCCTTCTCCCCCAAGCCCAGAGCGTCCCTGACCACCAGGTGAAGGGTGTGTGTGGGGCGCAAGGTATGTTGGTGAACCCCCCTCATGGAGTGCCTTCAGTATATTGGCCACGTTGTCCGTCACCACACATCCCTTGGTGAAGGTCGTGCCTGGTGTGACCCACTCCCTCACCATGGCGGTCAGGGTTGCCTTGATGTTCCTAGCAGTGTGGGGGTTGTCCATTACTTGTGCCTGAAACATGGTCCACCGATACCCTGCTTCGGGACCAATCCTGCCACTCCCCAAAGCTGCCTCCGGGACCTGCCACCAGCGTGCTGTCACCGCCAGGTAGGTGTGCTGTGCGTTAGTACTGGACCACAGGTCTGTGGTGAAGTGTATGGTGGCACCCCTAGCCCTTGCCAGCTGCTCCCTCACCTGCTCTTTCAAAGCCCTGTACAGGTCTGACACCACATTCCGACTCAGGGTCGTGCGGGACGGCAGCTTAAACTGGGGGCCAGGAACCCAATCAGCCGCTTGAAAGCCCATGTTCTCTACAATGGAGAAGGGCTGCCCATCCAGCACAATCATTTCACCCAACAGGCGCCTGGCTTTCTCTTGAAAGCCATGCCGCCCTCCAGTTGCCGATGGCCTTGACAGCTGCCCCCACCCCAGCTCCTCCATGGTGGACTGACACTGCTGGCGAGGCTCCTGCTGCTGTTCTTCCCCCCCCTAGCAGGAATACTGCTCCTGCTGCTTGAGGCAGCAGTTGGTGCAGGACGCTTGCCCGCTGAAGGAGGCAGGCGACTGGCTGCTGCAGTTGGGAACCCACTTGCATTCACTTCCCCTGCCTTCTCGCTTAGCAGCAGAGCACTGTGGCATGATTTCAGGTGCCTCGCCATGGCACTTGTCCCAAGGTTGGCGAGCATCTGCCCACGCTTCACCACCTTATTGCACACAGTGCACTGCACGTCCCTGGGATCATTCACCCGCACCAGCTTGAAATGTGCCCAGACAGAGGATTTCCTCCCCACCTCCTGCCTTCTGACCCGCCCTGGGTGACTCACTGCTGCTGCCAGTGTTGCTGGGAAGGGCAGAACTTGGTGGCAACACAGCTCTGGGAGGAGGGACAGCCATCGCCTCAGCTCCAGACATCTCCTCTGCGGGACTAGTGTCTTCTTCTGCCTCACTGTTCTCAATCACTGTGATGTTCCGTGAAGGGGAGTACTGGGACCCTGAGGCTTGACTGCCCACCATGCTACTGCCACTCTCCTCCCTGTGCCCCCTAGAGCTGCTACTACTGCTACTCCTCTCCCTGCTGCCATTGCCCGGGGATCTGGCCCTGCCTCTAGCAGCCAGGGTGGAATCCACCAGCCCTGGACTGCTGGGGATCCCTTCAACAATAGGGGACATTGGTGGCCCTGGAGGAACATCGGAAGCATCACTTGCTCCTGCAGCACCAGAGACAGCCGCAGCCTCATATCCTGCAGGCCTTCCAGTGCCCTGCGTGGCACTGGAGGATGCTGGCAGGAGGCACCGCCGAACCACCCCCAGTCTAGTGCCACTGCTGTTTGGAGTCTCTGAACCCTGTCTCCCAAAATCATGCCTGTGAAGCTTGGGGTGTGGTGATGGGCTTTGGCTGCTGCTGCTGCATGCTGCCACTCCTCCGGCACAGCCCCTACCACCACCTCTGCCACGTGCCCCATTGCTTGCCTTATGGGCAGCAGACTGGCCTCTCCTACTTCCCTTCTCCATGTCTTCCAACCAAAATGCACACAAATATTATTTTTATACTAAGTGTAGCTAATATTATTTTTATACTATACTATAGTTAGTGTAGCTAATATTAGATTTTAAAAATTGAATTTATATATATATATATATATAAAATTCAATTTTTTAAATCTAATGTTAGCTACACTAACTATAGTATTAACTATTCTAAAATCTATGTAAGTAAATATTATATCTAAAGGCCTAGCCCTACAAACACACTCTAAAATATCAAAACTGAATAACTACATACTAACACTATCTCTTCTCTATAACTAAGCTAACTCCTACTACAACTATGTATCTATCTATAGTAACTATATCTAATATCTATCTATACAATATCACACAGGGATGGGGGGCACAAAGAACACAGGGAGGGGTACAAAACTGAAATGAAACCTAAATCAATCTAATAATCCTACTCTTAATAAATCCAAAAACAGGGGAAGGGAATCAGGGATGGAATATATAGAGGGAGAGGGAAAGGATTCAATGGAGGGGGGAGGAAGAACACAGGGAGGGATAAAAAATAAAAATAACGTCTAAATCTATCTAATATAATCTAAATAAATGATAATATGGAGGTAAATGTGTTGGATGGGTGAAATAGGAGGAGGATGGCAATAGACTGGAGAGCTGGGAGGTACACAAACTGCTGGGAGAGGAAGCCTTCTGAAAACGCCTGCTGCCAGGAACAGTGACTAGCTCAGAAGGTGTTGGAAATGTGGAGGGCAATGAGTTTTGTTACCTGCTGTGCCCGCCTCACCGCAAGCCCCATTGACTCCGTGCAGCCTAGTTCATGGCCAATCGCAGTCTGCAAAGTCAGTGGTCTGAGGAGAAAAGGGATGGTGATTCCCCCTCCCTGTCATGTCCTCCCTGTCACATTTTGCCTTCCAGTCACGTTTTTGCCGCCCGAACTTATCCGAACTCGATCCGAACTGTTCGGTCATTTCAGAGTTTGGTATCGTGTTCGGTTCGGTTGTCCAAACGGACCGAGTTCGATCCGAACTCCGAACTTCTGAACCGTGTTCGCACATCCCTAATTGTGAGCCACCCCAAGCTGCTGTAGCAGGAGGGGTCGGCCAAGAAATATATATAGGATACAAAGAAGAGGAGCGATGGAAGGAAGCTGTCCTATCTAGGTAAGCCCTCAGGGCCCTCCTTTCTCCCTAGGGTGCGAGGGGTTTGGACAGAAAGATGATAAAATTACCTCCTGACTCCTGTGAAAGGCAGAATTCACTTTAGGACAGAAAGCTGGGTCCAGCCACAACACCACTGAGTTCTCCCTAAACTTTGGAACAGAAAGCTGGCTCGATGGACAAGGCGTCCAACTCAAAAACCCTCCTAGCAGAAGTGATTCCCATGAGGAAAGCCACCTTCAGAGATAAATACAGGAAGACCTCACTTATGGGCTCAAAGGGAACCCTCAGCAGGGTATTAACACTAAGATCCTAGTTTGGAAACCGGTGAACTACTGATGGAGAAATTTGCCTAGCTGCCCTGAGAAAATGCTTAACATGAGGATGAGTATTCAGCTTATATCCCTACAGAATACAGGAGAGGACACTACCTAATGCCGCGACCTACCTCAACAGCGTGTTTAGCTTCAGGCCCTTATTGAGACCATCCTGGAAAAACTCTAAGATATTTCTGACTCGAGTCTTAAGTAGCCTTCCCCCTCCACCATGCACCAGTGAACAAATACCTGCCATGTACACAGATAGATGTGCCTCGTCGATTGCAGTCAGGCTTGCATCAGTGTGCCCACCACTGCTGAGGAATATTCCAGATCCCTCAGTGTTCCCCGGTCAACCTCCATGCTGTTCGCTTCAGCAACCCCAGGTTGTCATACCAGATCGGACCATGCGACAGAAGATCCGGTGTCAGAGGAAGATGCAAGGGGGCCTCTACTTTTAGTTCCTGCAGGTCCACAAACTATGGGTGCCTGGGTGAAAAAGGGGTCACCAGAACGAGTTGACATTGTTCCTGATTCATCTTCACGACTCACCAGGTTATCAGCGGGAAGGGTGGAAAGGTGCCATCATGTGATGTTCCTGGAAGCCCAACATGTAAATGTCCACTTTATTGGACAACTGACCACTATCAGCTGAAAGGTCTCTTTATTCAGTGACCATTCTCCCTTGTCCATGGTCCTCCTGCTCAACAAGTCTGCTTGGATATTTGACATGCCCTGAATGTCCAGAGCCTTCAGCAACACTAGGCTGGACTCTGCTCATCTCACCAACTGCAACATTTGAACATGAAGAGACTGAGATCGGGATCCGCCCTGGTGGTTTGTATATGCTTTCACTGTCATGTTGTCCATGAATATCAGGAAAATGCCAACCGCACCAGGTAGATAGCCTATACTTCCAGCCAGTTAATACTGTCCTGGATTGACCAGGTGCCACTGTGCTGTCTTGTGATTCATGTGTGCTCCCCACCTGGACAGGCTGGCTTCTGTTGTGATTGCGAGCCTGGGAGGCTCTGCCATAGGATGGCCCCAATCGAATCGGCCTTCTAACCACCAGAGCAGAGAGTTTTGTTACTCGTG
This sequence comes from Sphenodon punctatus, assembly GCA_003113815.1. Taxonomy (NCBI): domain Eukaryota; kingdom Metazoa; phylum Chordata; class Lepidosauria; order Sphenodontia; family Sphenodontidae; genus Sphenodon; species Sphenodon punctatus. The sequence goes on from QEPC01000113.1 coordinate 839,064, forward strand.
TGCTTACCTACAACCAGAGGTTGAGCCCCCAGGTGAGCTGATCCTGAATGGACTGAAGCAGCTGTTGAAGGGGTCTAGCGTGGATCCTGGCCCACTGCAGGTATTGGGTACAGGATATCAATGAAGACTCACCAGGGTTTTCAAAACTGCATCTTTGACAACTTCTGACCTGTAATGTCAGGTTCCGTATCTTTTCTTGACGTCGTTGTGGAATGAATACCTTGTAGTTGCAAGTATCCAGGATGACTCCCAGATGCTGAGCCGGTGACAGATTGCTGCTCTTCAGGTTATCTCGTGATGCTGCAGGTATTGGATCATCCTGTCTACATCCTGGACCGCTCTTTCACTGGACGTGGACTTGATCAGGAGATCGGCCAAGTAGGGATGGATCAGGATCCTCCGCCCTGAGATTAGCCATGAGGGGAATCAGGATTTTCATGAATGTTCCCTGTGAGGTGGCCAGGCCAAACAGCAGTGCCCTGCACTGCCAATGCCTCTTCACGTAGGTGAAATGCAGCCACCTCATGTGACTTGGGCAGTTGGACATATTCAGGTATTCTTCCTTCAGATCCAAGGAAGTCAACCATTCATTTTGGGATATGGCGAGACAGCTGGACCGGAGTGTCTCCATACCTGAATTTTCTTGCTCTGATTAATCTGTTCAGCTTCTTCAAACAGAGAACTGCCCTACACTCTTCAGATTTTGGGGGGACCAAAAAGAGCAAGGAGTAGAGGCTTGATCCTCTTTCATCGACCGGGACCGGTTATATTTTTCCAATTTCCCTCAGTCTGTCAATCTCTTTCAGCATCGCCTCGTGTTTCTACATCCTTTTGGATACCGGTGATACAAGGTAAGAGTCTTTGGGAAATTGGAGGAATTCTATGGCATATTTGGATCTCATGGTGTTTCTTCCCAGGCATCTGTTGTGGCTTCTTTCCAAACATCCATGAAAAGAAGCAGCCTGCCCCCAGGTTTGTTTAGGGGCGAGGGGGTGAAGAGCCAAGAGTCAAGCGTCTGATTTAGTCTGTCCCACACCCATTCTCTGTTTGGGTCGTGACTGCCCCCCTGTGTGTCTGTTTGCCCCAGTGTGGTTTACCCCTAGGCTGACTATTCCTGACGGCATGGTAATTTCTCCTTGGGTGCCCCTGGGAGTAGGATCCTGTGTTAAGGGCCACTACTGTGTGAATATGCTCTGAAGTGTCTGCTTCTTATTTTTTATCTGATGCATCAGCTAGGACCTTCTCCAGGCATACTCCAAACAACTTGGGAGCCTTGCAAGAGGCCTGACACCAAGTATTCTTTGCAGTGTTGTCTCCCTTCCAGGATCTCAGTCACAAGCACCTGAGGGCTGCCACATTCGAGGCCGCAGTCTGTGATGCCCAGCAGAGGATGTCTGTAGACAAGTCTGCTATGAAGGAGTATGCCAAATGGATTCTGGTGGAAAGTACCTTGGTCAGCTCGGAGGATACGTTGGATAGGGATATCCTTCACAATCCATTTCATCAGGGTTCTCATAAGATACAAGGTCAGGGTGTCCATCTCAACAGCTGAGACCCTTAAAATTCCTGCAGAAGCTGAACTCTATTCCCTTGTCTGTAGAGTTCCTGGGGAAACACTCTTCCTCTGTAGGGAATACGGATTTCCTGGTTAGTGAGGCAGCAACTGCATCCACTTTAGGTGTGGCCAACAGGGAATTTTTACTTTTTGTGAGGGTGTACAGGAATTTTTGCATTTTATTCAGCTTAAACGCCCTGGTAGGGTGCTGCCATTCAGCTTTGATTAGTCTTCCAAAGGCCCTATCCAGCAGTATACACTTATCCTTGTATTGTGTCCTAGGGATGTACTTCCTATCAGAATCTTAGAGATGGAGGGTTCTCAGAAGTCATCTATCCAACCTCTTGTTCAATGCAGGAAATCTACAGCTACAGCATCCCTGACAGATGGCTGTCCAGCCTCTACTTGAAAACCTCCAGAGAAGAAGAGCCCACTCACCTTCCTAGGCAGTCTGTTCTACTGCTGAATAGGGGTGGAGCAACGTCTCACACCCGCCCTAAGTTCCAGATAGCTACAAGCCCTGAGTGTCACCAGGAGCCCAGCTGACAGTCATCTCAACTGATCTGTGGGAGAGCTGCGCCGGCGCGGAGGCTTACACCAGCCTTCAAAGGAGCCGCGGGGGCTGTGAGCTGCGGCTGGAAGGGGGCGTGCTCACTGAACCTACAGGGTATCCCTCCTGCTGTGGGTTTCCCCGACCCTTGTCCCGCTCTGATTGGTCCGCCTGCCTCCAGTTCCAGATAGCTACAAGCCCTGAGTGTCACCAGGAGCCCAGCTGATTGTCATCTCAACTGATCCGTGGGAGAGCTGCGCCGGCGTGGAGGCCTACACCAGCCTTCAAAGGAGCCGCTGGGGCTGCGAGCTGTGGCTGGAAGGGGGTGTGCTCACTGAACCTACTGGGTATCCCTCCTGCTGTGGGTTTCCCCAACCCTTGTTCCGCTCTGATTGGCCCACCTGCCTCCAGTTCCAGATAGCTACAAGCCCTGAATGTCACCAGGAGCCCAGCTGATTGTCATCTCAACTGATCTGTGGGAGAGCTGCGCCGGCGCGGAGGCCTACACCAGCCTTCAAAGGAGCCGCTGGGGCTACGGCAGCGCCGTAGGTGCGCACCGGTGTGTCGCGCCTAAGGGCATCTCGCACAAGGGCGCGCCCTTGTGCGCGGGCTTAGGCGAGGGCTGAGGCGGCTGTGTGCTGGGTCGGAGCTTTTTGGCAGCAATACAAGATGGGTAGGAGAGGAAGGAGGGGGGCATGGTGACCCGCTCATTGGCCTGAGCTAAAAAAACTACCCTGGAAGACTTTGTGTTGAACCCCAGGGTCAATTTGATCCAGGCAGATGAGCCGGAGGGCCTATGTGTCACTGCGGAGGTGAGGGGGTCTCTTGCAAGTCCGCCTCTCTCCCCAAATGATTCTGTGCTGCGAGCTGATTCAGCCAGTCAGGGCCCGGAGGTGTCGCCAATGGGCTTGGTCTCTCCTCTAGAGGCTGCCAGCGTGGGCTCGTTGGAAATACTGAGTAAGCAATGTGTTGCCGTTGGGGATCTTGTCTCGATTCTATATGCTCAGTTGCAACATGTCAACAAGCAATTGGAATTGCAGAGACTCCAACTGGCAATAATTTTGGATAAATTCAACACTCAGGAGGCCGAATGGGCCTGGCTGAGGAAAGACCTCGCCTCCCCGAGGGTTTCTATAGGCACTCAGACTGAGGGTGAGGATACTGTGGTCCATCGCAGGATTGCCCTGAGGGTTTCTTCTATAGGGGATGTTGTGGAAAACAGACCCGGCGGTTCAGTACAACTGGACTTGTGGGCCATTGCCTTTAAAATAGTCCCTTTTTCTAATGGGTATTCCCCGCCCTGGTCCTCCAAGGGCCTTGTTCGAAGGCACTTGATAGCCATTTCTGGGGTTCAGATTCATCCATCATCTATAATACGATATGTAACATTACCAATGCATGAGTATACTTACCGTATTGTGGTATATTTTGCTGCCGATTTAATTGTGGCCAATCTTTGGTCAAAGGCTCATTTGTTTGCACTCAGAGGGGTCCATTTAGCTCCAGTATACAGAAATCCCATTAGAACCCCCCTTATGTTATTTGCAGGTAGGGGCGATCCGGCATCAGGTATCCCTTTGAATTATTCTAGTTCCAACCCTGCATCTGATTTTCGGTTAGTGCCCTCAGTCCCCTCTCCGCAGGATCTCCATGTCCTGCCGAGCAGGCCAGTGGAATTGCAGAACCCCTGTCAGCAGAGTCCCCGTTCAGTTAACATCAACCACGGTAATTACAATCAAGCTCTGGTATCCATGCAGAGGCAAAGTGAGCTGGTGCAACCACCTGAGAGGCCCATCTCAACTGGGTCCCCATCCCACAACAGCGCGGCTCATGATCAAATGCCGCCACCGGAAGAAGGGCCGACCTCCGTGTTTGGTCCTGAGGGGCTACAGGTTTCACCTCAGGTTTTACCTCGCTTAGACCATGATGTGGATAACAAGGGAATCGGGGGAAGTAGAGGTCTGGGGCCTGCCCCAAGTCAGTGACTAGTCCAGACAGCCACTCCTGGCTTAATCACGATATGTTCCTGGAATGTGGCTGGCTGGGCGAGGCACTGCAATGACCCTGATTTTATGCAAAACCTACGTAGTTTTGCTATTATTTTTATTCAAGAAACCTGGTCATGTGAGGCGCTGGAATTTGAGGGTTACATCTGTAACTCCCTGCCTGCAGTACGTAGGCATGCCAGGGGGAGGCCAAGTGGGGGTCTGGGATGCTTTGTCTCCAGAGAACTCCCCCTTTCAATAATTGAAAATCTTTTGCTCCCTGGGCTGCTCCAGGGGTTTGTGGTTAAACTAGCAACTACCATTTGGATATACATGAATATATATATTCCTCCCTGCAATGCTGGCTCCTTTTGAACCTCAATGTGGGACAACTTGGATGCCTTGTTGGAGCAAATGCTATCTAAATACCCAGAAGGCCATATACTATTAATGGGGGATTTCAATGCTCGTTTAGGTGCAGACAATCAGGCTCTGGCCCCATTTGCTGATGGATTACCATATGCACCAGCTAACCTCTTAGGGCAGAGGCGGTCAAAGGACAAAGGTATTAATTCCTCCGGGATACGGATGGCCCAGTTGTTGGCAACTAGGGGGCTGCATGTGTTGAATGGCTCCTGTTCCAATGATGCGGAAGGGGAATATACATTTGTTGGTCCCCAGGGCCCCAGCACAATTGATTATGCTTTGGTAACAGCGGGGGCTTTACCCCATGTTACCAAATTTGAGTTGGGGTTCCCGCTGGTGGGGGACCATTTGCCCCTGGAATTGTCCATTATTTCCTCTTTCCCCCTAGTAGTTCCAAAAGGGGCATCCAATCAGAATAATACAACTAATAACTTATTGGATTCTAGTGAATCTGTTTGGATCCCCCGCTGGGACGAAAGATTAGCCTCTGCTCTGGGAGGTTTCCTTGCTCAAGCCTGGATTGCCTTACTCAGAGAAAGGATGATTGGCTCCAAAAGCCCCGCTGAAGTCCTGGATGCATTTGAGCTTCTAACAATGGAAATAAAGTCCCATATACAGGGGATGGGTGGCCCTATTGTTACCGGGCATACAAAAATCAACCAGCCTTGGTTTGATAAGGAGTGCCGGCAGCTTAGATCTAGACTTAAAACTATGCATCCTGAGTACAGGAATGCGTGACAAACTAATTTGCCTGCGCAATACATTGCCCTGCGGGCCAAATATAGGAATCTAATTAATTCCAAAAAGAAGGGTTATTGGGACGTCAGACGGAGCTCCCTTTTGCAGGCGGCCAACTCAGGAGATACTAGGGGCTTTTGACTTTTGGTTAATAGCTCAATGGGGGGAGGGAAGGCCCCCTTGCCCCCACAAATAACTGCTGGCAGGTGGGTGGAGCATTTTAGTGGACCCTGCCAGTAGTGACCTGCCACCCAGAGTGGACCAAATAACCATTTGGTCCCTGCCAGTAGTGACCTGCCGCCCAAAGATATTTCGCAGCAGAAGTTAGAGGAGTTTCCACCATGGCTGCCAGTACAGGTCGTGGAGGTTGAGGCCTTGGTTGACTCCTTCCGGAATGGTCACTCCCCTTGGTTTGACTATATCAGGGTAGAATTTATAAAGACAAATAAGTCCTGGTGGTTGCCTGTCCTAGCAGCCCTTTTTACAGCCATCAACAGCTCTGGACAGGTGCCAGGGGTGTGGGCCACAGCCCTGGTTGTCCCCATTTACAAAAAGGGAGCTAGAACTGATCCGGCCAATTATAGGCCAATCAGTCTTCTCCCAGTCATATCTAATATTTATGCCAAGCTTTTGCTAGGGAGACTGACTACCTGGATGAGGCAGGAGATGGTGCTTTCCCCTGAGCAGGCCGGCTTTCAACAAGGAAGGTCTGCGATTGAACATTGCCGGATACTGCAATATCTGGCGGCCAAGTATCGGGCCCGGAATGGGGCACTCTATGTAGCTTTTCTAGATCTCAGGGCAGCCTTCGATTCAGTCGATCGAGCTGCCCTGTGGGAAAGGCTGCAGGAGTCTACCATCGACAGACGCCTATTGTCCCTCATCAGATCCCTATATGAGAATTCATCAATGGTAAGCTTTTGCTAGGGATAAACAGGGTCATATCACAGCTAAAATACCTACCTCTCTGGGGGTTCGGCAGGGATGTGTGCTGGCCCCAGCTCTTTTCAACTTTTTTTATTGACAAAATTATACCAGTCATGGCAGCACCACAGTTTTCCCCCCCAAAATTGGCTGCCCGGGCCATCGGGTGTTTATGCTATGCTGATGACGTTGCCCTCCTGTCTCAAACGAGGGTGGGCCTTAAATGTCAATTACAGGCTTTTTTGACATTCTGCCAGGCCAATAATCTAGTAATTAATTATGACAAATCTAAGATTTTGGTCTTTTCCGCTCGCCCCAAAGTTCAGGGGTGGTCAGTTGGGGGTACCTCAATACAACAGGTTAAGGCATTTAGGTACTTGGGTATTCTCTTTCACGAATCCGGACGTTGGAAGGAGCACGTTAATAGAGCCTTGCGGTCGGCACAGGCAGCTGCCCAACCAATAATCAAGCTGTTTGTTAGGCAGGGAGGGATGGCAGTCCATCAGGCCATTCAGGTCTACAATAGCAAAGTGGGGTCCCAATTGCTTTATGGGGCCGAACTTTGGGCGCCTTTCCACCCTGGTGTGGCGGATAAAATCCAGTCCAGTTTTCTCCAGCGTCTTCTGAGAGCCCCAAGAGGTACCCCGCTGGCAGCCATTCGGGTGGAGCTGGGGCAGAAATCATGGACTCAGGCCGCTAAAGAAGCCAATTTAAAATTCTGGCTTAAATTGCATTCAGATCAGAGCCCCACTTTAATAAGAGCTATGCTTGAGGATCCCTTTATGGACCAATGTTCCTTAAAGGTGATATTTCAGTTGGAGGAGATGGGGATCTCGCCAGACTATCTCAAGCACAAGTTGCCGGACACGCGCAGGAGGGAGGTCCTATTGAGGGTTAGGGACATAGGGTGGCAAACAGAATTGGCCAGAGTTAGATCTTCTCCGCATATGCGTGAATACCTGTCCTACGCTCCTGCGGTGGGGCAGGCGGCCCCCTATTTAACAGCGCCAATTTCGGACCGAGCCAAACAGTTGTTGGCTAGTGCCCGCTTCAATGTCTTTCCTTCACGCGTCCTGGAAGGTAGAATACTAGGGATCCCATTTATGGATAGATTGTGCCCTGTTGATTATATTACAGTTGAGACAATGGGGCACATAATTATACATTGCCATTTATACGATGTTCCACGGCAGGAATTTCTTGCTCCCATTATGGATAAGTTCCCAGGTAGGGACGATTCAGTTTTATTAGCGATTCTTTTAGATAACCCTAATCCGGATATTATCCGGAAGGTAGTGCTGTTTTTGTTAAGTGCTGTTCAGTTTAGAATCAGATTTTTAGAAAGCAATTAACTAACGTAAGTAACTGTCAATTCTGTACAACAGTGAGGTTGGAAATTTGCTCACTTACCAGATATTATGTATTTTATGTATGATTTGTATGTTTGTTTGCTATGATCGTAGATCTCGCAATAAATGATTTGAATTTGAATTTGGACTGTTGAATAGCTCTTACCATTAGGAAGTTCTTCTTAATGTTTAGCCGAAATCTGCTTTCTTGTCATTTGAGCCCATTGGTTCTAGTCCTGCCCTCAGGAGCAACAGAAAACAAGTCTAATCCATCTTATTAGATCTTCAGATATTTGAAGACAGCTATCATGTTTTCCCTTAGTCTTCTCTTCTCCAGATCAAACATACCCAGCTTCAACCTTCCCTCATAGGACTTTGTTTCCAGACCCCTGACCATCTTTGTTGCTCTCCTCTGAACCCGTTCCAATTTTCCAATGTCCTTAAAATGCGGTGACCAGAACTGGACACAGTACTCCAGATGAGGTCTGACCAGCGCAGAATAGAGTGAAACTGAAGAGGAATCTGACGAGTCAAACTTTTCCTCCTTGAGAGTCAAAGCCTTGCATACTTGGTCAAACATTTGGACTCTATATTTATTAGGGAATTCCCTATTTGGGTCCCTCGAGGCCTCCAGAGGGGAATCCGGTATCTCCCCTTCCTCGTGGAGAGATTGCTAGGCCTCCTCCTCATCAGAGGCTCCCTCGGAGGCAGCCTCATTCCCACTATATTCCTCCTGAAATTGAATAGGGCCTCTTCCTCCTATGAGGTCTTTTATTCCTGAAGGAATGACGGGAGCAGGACAACTCCTGTTTGAGGATGGGATTGCCTCTTCACCTGATGAGCCTCCATGTGCACCTGCACGGTCAGACTGATGGAGCCTGAGACTCTAGCAGGCTCCTGCTCGTGCTAGGGGCCTCTGGGGGCTAGGCATTTCCCTTTCCCTGAGTCCCTGGAAATCCCCTTGAAGGGAACCTTCCTTTTCTTTCCAGGATTCCCGGGGTGTGTATGTATGCTTAACATGCTTTAAATCTTTCAGGGAGTGGAGGATCTCCCCAAGGACCACCATATGTGGGTCCGTGGTTGGACTTCCAGCACGGGAGGACCTTACTGTTTCCTTGTCAGCCCTGGTATGGTCCATGTTGTGCCTTCTCCTGGCACCTGCCATCTTGCGTTTTGGCTTGAAAACCTCCGTGGGTGGTATGCGGCCTGCCCCTGCTGTGGCTGCTGCTCCCATCTGCTCTATCTCTGCCTGCTGCCAACTGTGTGTTCCGGATGGCTCCTGGACTGGCTGCTGCTGCGTATCCAGGCAGGCTTCAAGGGGGCTTCCTGCCACCTTGGCCTAACCAGCACTGCCACCTGAGTGCTCCCAAAGCATCTGCAGCTGGGGCACGTTAGTGGGCTTGACAGAAGATCAGAGGCCCCCATGGGAGAGCTCTGCTGTGCCCATTCCTCCCGGCTCCTGAACCCCTGGGAACTGGAGCTCCAGGGAATATCCCTCACTAAACTCCTGAGGGGAGTCCTCCTCAAGGGCTAGATGATGAATGGTGGAGGGCATTTCACTCTTCCCAATACCTGCAGAGTTACTAGGGCTAGACTCTACCCCTCTCTCTGTTTCGGTTTCCTCCTGGACAGAGAATGAGAAGTCTGCATCCTGATGCTCTGGAGGTAGACAATCAACTGGAACACAAGGGGTCAGATCCCTTCTGAGCATGCTCCAAAAATTGAAGTCTGCCTCCTGCTGGTCGAGGTGGTGATCTAACCCCATAGTAAAGAGCTGGCCATCCAAGAGGAACCCTTGAGAGAAAGGTACATTTCTTATCTGCAACAAGTCTTATTTGAGCTGTAGCCTCTCACCAAGTCCCCCTTAATGGTACTTGGCACCATCTAGCACCCAACTCAAAGCAAGTACTTTACTTAATCCCCCCCACCCCATGCTCTGACGTCACTCCCCATGGCATATATATAGCCCTGTCTCAGCACTCCCCCTCAGTTCATACAATTGCAGTAGTGATCAGGGAGGAGAGAACGAATTGGGACATGGGCCACTTGACCAAGTTAAGAGATATGATGGGGAAACTCTCGGCAACCTAACTCACAATTAGCTCTAAACGTGGGCACTGGGGGATTACAATTTATCAGGTGCGTCCCTCAGCGATTTCTCCGATGGCTGACGGGGCTCAAAATCCAGTCCTGTCATTTGTCAGAGAAATCACCTCGGGACATGTGTGATTATGCTTTTACCAACATGCCCATGTTCAGAGCTACTTGTGAATTTGTCTGCTGAGTTTTCCCACCGTATCTCTCTAATGTGGACAGTAGCCTTGGTCTCATCATTTATAACTTTCTAAGTAACAGGATGATTGAACACACAACATTAACTCATTTAACTAAATCTGTGAAAGTTTTCTTTTGATATACAGCTGACATGATGCAATATTCTATGAACTCTAGGAGTCTTAAAGAGTATATTTAAATATGTAATTTTCTCCTTATGGCTATATTAAGATTTCTGTGTGACTACCATGTCAAGAAAGTGTTGTTTTGCCATATTCCAAAATCTGCATTAATTTTGTGATCTTAAAATACATATATACATATATATATATAACTAAGGAACTATTTGGAGACCAGCTGAAAGTCTCTGTAAATACATCTAGCCCTTTGCATTGTGCTCTGAGGCGCTGGCATGCCCCATTTGCAGACAAATGTCTGAAAAAATGAGTGCTCCAGAACCCATTCTATAGGTCTCATGGACTTCGATGGCTGTACGCTAACACACAGAGTATGGGAAATAAACAGGATGAACTTGAACTCGTAATACAGAAAGGTAATTATGATTTAATAAGTATTACTAAGACTTGGTGGGATGGACTCCCATGATTGGAATGTAGTAATTGAAGGATATAACCTGTTCAAAAAGAAAAGATGCAACAGAAAGAAAAGGGAAGTAGCATTATATGTCAGAAATGTTGGACTCTACTACCAAACCAAGCCGTGGATGATGCCCTCCTAAAACAGATTACAGATCTTTCAAGGAGGCAGGCAGTAGTAGTAATGGGGATTTCAACTACCCCAATGTCTGTTGGAAGACCAACTCTGCTAAGCAAGAAATGCCCTGTAAATTCTTGACTTGTCAACAACTTATTTCAGAAGATGGAAGAAGGAACGAGGGGGTCAGCTATTCTAGACTTGATCCTTACCAACAGGGAAGATTTGATCAATGAGGTGAAAGTAGTGTAAACTTTGGGGGTAAGTGATCTTGATCTTAAGAAAAAGTAAAGGTGAGCATAATTAAACACGTACCTTGGACTTTAGGAAAGCTGCTTTTAGTCAACGCTGAGAAATGCTGGGCAGGATCCAATGGCTAAAGGAAAAAAGAGACCAGAAACTCCCACCCATCTTGAAAAATGAGATACTGAAAGCATGATCACAGACAATTCCAATGAGAAAGAAAAATGGGAGACATCTAAAGAAACCAATGTGGCTGCTCAAAGAGCTTTTTGATGAACTGAGAATTAAAAAGGACATGTATAAGAAATGGAAGATGGAACTGTTGCTGGTTGGTATGTCAGATATGTATTTAAATTCTAGGTTTCTCTGCGGGTGTCCCACTCCTCACTCAGGAATTGACCACTCAGACAAGATGTTTACCGAAAGTAAAACATGAGACAAAAATAATGGTATTTAATAAAAAAAATGTATGTGGGTATTTCTGGAAGTGGACAAATTTCCAGACCCAATAAATACATTTAGAAATCACTGAGTATACAAATGATCTCAAGAGAGGAATAAGAAAGAAAAAGCAAATGATATGTAGAAATCCTAAAAAGAGTTCTATGTTCAAAAGCACCTTTCCAGGGAGATGGCCAGTCCACTTGAATTGGCAGATCTTACCCACTAGAAGACAAGCAGCGAGTTGAAATGAAGAAGTGGTGAGCTTTCCCTGATGGGGACTTTGCTGAGTTCCAAGTATCCCACAGACAGAGGTCTAGGGGTGATAAGTAGCGAGCTGCGCAGCTAGCGATCTGGCAGTTAGGGTCAACTTTTATAGACCATTCTGTTAATGGAATTGCAAATATGGCAACCCTATGATTATTTATCAAGCTTAGCAAGTTAATTATAATTCTTAGCTAAATGTGGTAATAGTTGGCACCATCCAATCTAATTCCATCATCATGCTTTCCCCCCCCCCGATCTATCAAATCTAACCTTTTTTCTTCACTTTCCCCCCTATTGGCATAATTCCAAGTGAGAGAAAATTCAAGCCTGGTACTCTCCCTTGTTCCTCTTTCTGTTAGCATAACTCACTCATGTCAAGCAAGGAGGTTGTTAGCATAACTTACCCATGTCAAGCAAGCAGGCAAGCACATGGCTATTAACTTAGCCATGGGCAAATAAAACACTACAGGACAAGTCACGAAGGACTTATACAGAAAAGTAGCCCAGACTTGTAGGAAGGCAAAGCACAGAATAAGCTGAAGGCAGCAAGGGATGCTAAGAACAACAAAAAGGGGACTTTCAGGTATGTTAGAAGAAAGAGGAAGAAAAAGGAAGTGGTAAATCTGCTGCTCAGTGAAGATGGTGAAATGTTAACAGGTGACAAAGAGAAGGCCGAACTACTCAACTCCTATTTTGCTTCTGGCTTCTCCCCAAACGAAAACTATGTCAAAGCTGGTAGAAGCAGCATGAATGATGAGGGGAAAGGATTTCAGTTCTGAACAGATAAAGAGTTTGTCAAGAGAGTACCTAGACACTCTAAACTAGTTCAATTTTTCAGGGCCAGATGAATTACATTCTAGGGTACTGAAAGTACTTGCTGATGTACTCTCAGAATGTCTGTCATCTTTGAGAACTCCTGGAGACCAGGTGAGGTGCCAGAAGACTGGAGATGGGCAAACGTTGTCCCTATCTTCAAAAAGGGAAAAAAGGAAGATCCGGGAGATTCTAGAATGGTCAGCCTGACATTAATACTTGGAAAGGTACTAGAACAGATTATAAAGCAGTCAATCTGTAAGCATCTAGAAAACAATGCTGTGATTACTAAAAGCCAGCATGGATTTGTCAAGAATAAAGTCATGTCAGACTTATTTTATCTCCTTTTTTGATCAAGTTACTAGTTTAGTGGATCATGTGGGAACACTGTGGACTTAATATATCTTGATTTCAGCAAAGCATTTGATGAAGTCCCCCATGATATCCTTTTGATAAGCTGATAAAATGTGGGTTAGATGATACTACCATTAGGTGGATTAACAGCTGGCTGAAGAACTGTACCCAAAGAGTGCTCACCAATCTGGAGGAAGGTGTCAAGCAGGGTGCCGCAGGGCTCTGTCCTGGGCTGTACTGTACTACATCTTTATTAATGACTTAGATGAAGGAGTGAGAGAATGCTTATTAAATTAGCACATGACACAAAACTGGGAGGGTTAGCCAACATCTTAGAAGTCAGAAATAAAATTCAGAACAACCTTGGTAAGTTGGAAAACGGCTGAAACTAACAAAACGAAGTTAAACGGAGATAAATGTAAAGTTCTTCATTTAGATAAGAAAAAAATCACATGTACAAATACCAGATGGGAAATATCTGGCTTGACAGCAATACATGTGAAAAGGATCTGGGTATTGTAGCTGATCACAAACTGAACATGAGTCAGCAGTGTGATGCAGCTGCAAAAAAAGAATAATGAATTTTTAGGCTGCATTAACAGAAGCATCGTTTCCAAGTCATGAGAAGTAATAGTTCCACTCTATTCTGTACTGGTCAAACCGCCTCTGGGCATCGCACTTTAAGGAGGACATCAACAAATTGGAACGAGTTCAGAGGAGGACAACAAAGATGGTCAGGGGTCTGGAAATCAAGTCCTATGAGGAAAGGTTGAAGGAGCTGGGTATGTTTAGCCCAGAGAAGCGAAGACTAAAGGGAGAGGTGATAGCGGTCTTCCACTATCTGAAGGGCTGTCACAGAGAGGACGGCAAAGACTTATTCTCACTTGCCCCTGAAGACAAGACTAGAAATAATCATCTCAAATTACAAGAAAGCAGATTTCAGTTAAACATTAGGAAGACCTTCCTAACAGTAAGAAATTTTCGACAGTGGAACAAATTGTCTAGCGAGGTGGTGGGCTCTCCTTCACAGGAGGCTTTCAAACAGAGGCTGGACAACCATCTATTGGGGATGCTGTAGCTGCAGATTTCCTGAATTGAGCAGGGGGTTGGACTATATGACCTCTGAGGTAACTTCCAACTCTGATTAATTCATCAGAAAGCACCAGAGACCTGTTGAGGCCATCTGCCTACAAACTGTCATGGCCCACCACATGTATGACCACTGGGAATACCACCCTGGGCAGGCATCATTCCCAGAGGTTTCAAGCATCTCGCATCAAAGTGAAGCCCCTCCTTGCCTGTTCAGGTAGAACATAGCTACCAAATTGTCCATGCATATTAGCACACAGTGTCTTTGCACCAGTGGCTTGAAGACCTTCAGGGCAGCTGGATGGCACTCATTTCTTACATGTATATGTAAGGGACAGTCCTGGTGCAATCAGGTCCCATTTATGGATATGCCCCCAAAATGCAACCTTCAGCCAAGCTGGGAAGCATCTGTAGCAATTACCAGGGATGGTGGAAAATGCTGGAACAGAACCCCTCTGCAGACTTTGTCATTGACAGTCAACCAATTGAAGCTATCTAGGATTCTTTGTAGCATGACTAATCACAGTCCTGGATCTCAGAGGCCCAACAGGAGCCAGGGGCCCCACCACCACTGCAGAGGACATAGCTCAACCAGGCAGGGGAGTCATGAATGTTGTAGTCCCAACAACATGAGCCCCAACAACATGGAAAATTAGATGGTAAGCCTGACACAGATCCCCCAAGACCCAAAAATACTCATCAAAAGTGACCTGATACCTGTCATCTAGGGTAAATACTCAGACTCTTATGGCATCCAAGCAGTCCCTTATAAACTTGATGACATGGGTAGAGACTAGGAAGGATTTCTCATAATGTATGAGTGGTGTCCTCCAACCAATCCAAAGGCAGATCTCAAATTACTAAATTTGTAGGCAGACCAGGGGTGGAAGATCCCCTGCAGTCTCCAGTTTGACTTCTTCTGAAATTCACTGTATAGGAGTAAAATAAATAAAGAGTATAGCCCGCTAGGGCTCGGATTACGCAGTGTTGGCTGTTGAGTTCCTGCCTGCCGGTAGGTCCTGAGGGTGGGTCGGAGTGCCACGCAGGGAGCCTATCAGAAAGAAAATTAATTGTTAAGTGCAAAAATATCATTTTCTCTCTGTGGCTCCCTGCTCGGCACTCCTAGTAGGAGATGTACCAAAGCAGAACCAGCTGGTGGAAAGAATATACTTGGTGCTCGGCTATCAGTCTGCCTTTATGGCCTGGCGGATTCTGTGGCTTAAAACCGTGATCGTCAAGGCTGAGGAATGAACCTTATCATGCTTCATGAATGTGTGCTGCAAGGGCCAGGTGTCCCTGTATACATCCTCTGAGCATGTTCTGGAAGCTAGGCCCCATTAGTTGGCTGCGGGTCATAGAGAGCAGGCCATAACTCGCCCAAAGAGTGCATGCCCCATAGTTCTAAACACAGGTTTCCCTCTAGATGCAGGTCTTCCCCTGCGAGTTTCCGTACAGCATGGAGCAGTTAGACGACGTGCTCTCCACATGCACCCCTTAGATGTAAATCTTCAAAGCTTCATAAGTCCAATGGGGGATGCCTTTAGTGCACGAAGGGCCCAGAGGTGTGCAGAACCATTTTTTGCACATGACGTTAAATCGAGTCAACCCTTGGGATGAGCGCCTTGTCTAGTCTTAGTGTAACCTTTTTCTTGTATACAGTACACCACTCAGGAGAGAAACGACATCGGGCCGAGCTCTGATCCCTTCTGGTCTATGTGAACACTACCAGATAGGTCATCTTGATGGGAGCGGGTAGAGTTATCTGTAAGGGGATGGATGGTGACTGTGCGAGTATCCTCAGTACCGCGTTCAGGATCCGGGTCAGGAACTTATGTACAGACAGCAGGACCTTCTGCTGAGTTGCTACGAGGAAGCATGGCCGCATGGGTGCTTGGAAACGATGTGACTGAGGCATGCCCAGTCGGTTGGTGTGCAGAGTCCTAGGTCTGAGTCGCCCCTAGGAAGCCCAGTGCTTCTGGGATAGCCTGTACTCTGGCCTGTTATCAGTGTACTAGGCGCCTCTATGTCTCCGCATGTGATCTGGTGATGGATCCCATGTGCGGTTCCAGTCGCATTGTGTCAGAGTAGTCTCTGGTCTCTGAAGTGCGTCCTTTCGGTCGACACGCTGACAGCTGTAAGTGAGCAGGGCTTGGACCTGCAATTCCCTCAGGTCCATTGCTACATGTACCTGGTCCATTCCAGGGTGACTGGTGAGTATTCTCCTTTATCTCGCGTAGCATCCTGCTGAGAATTGAGGCCGACGAGAGAGCCTACATGAGTACCTGGGGTTACGTCTGCTGGAGGGCATCTATCGTTAGTGCCCCATGCCATCTTCTCCTGGTAAGGTAGTTCAGGGTCTTAAAGTTGGTCCCCAATGTGAACGGATCGAGTGCTCGTTTCCCCATTCTGGAGTAGACCAACTGGATTGCTCGCTGGTGGAGTTCCCATTTGCCAGGCCCTAGTCCCCTGCAACTCAAGCACTTGGACGCCATGTAGCGCATGTTATGAACGTGGATTGCCCTATGGAGAGGATCCTGTGCTCTGCCCTCTTGCAGATCCATTGAGCTTCCAGCTGGGGCTCCTTGGCCAAAAACCTCCTTGGAGGTTCACCTATGCCTTTGTCCTGACATTATCTGTTGACACCAGAAAGTGAGGGCTCTTTATTCTCCGCTTACAGACTTAGAGAGCCATCTCACTCGCAAAGAGCTCAAGGAGTGAAAAGCCGCCAGACATGTTCACCAGTCTGGCTTCTGTCATGACGGCTAGCCCTTCTGGGTGTTCCATCAAGGAGACCACTTAGCTAGATGGTATATCTAAGTCCCACTCTTGGGTTTCCACAAGGCTGACTATTCATGGCCTTTGAGGGGGTCTAGAAGTGGGCGCAGGTGTGCCCGCAGCCATTGGACCTGCTCTATGCAGGTTAATAGAGAGCCTGGCAGTCTGGTCAGCACTAGTAGCAAGGCTGTATGTGGGATGACGACTTGCTCACGGTCCCTCTGTCAATCAGCCAATAGTCTCAAATGTTGTAGCTTGTGGGTCAGCATTAGCTGACTCTCTGTGAAATTTACTGCATGCTGTGTTGTTGCAGGTAGGTCCTGTCTGTGGTAAGAACATTCCTGTGCAGTGGTAGAATTTGGGGCATGGGATGATGTCGTCTAGGCATGCTTGGGCATCCTTGCCCCTTAACGGAGATGGGTAATGAGGGATGCCCGGTTTTTCATGAAATGTGGAGAGCTATAGCAAGTTAGAATGCCCATACAGTACACTGCCATCATGCTCTGTTGTGACCAAAGCTTAGACCAAAACCCTGTGTGGCCCAGCCCCTAGGGTGCGAAGGAAAGACTTGAGGTTTAAGGAGGGCATCCACTTGCCCTTCGATAGTGCAAAGAGCATGGACTACGGACAGCCTATTCCAAGGTGCCTGAAACTTGCATACTTGCTTGAAAACCCCTTTCGTGTCCTGCACTATTCCAGAATCTCCATTTTTCTGGGGAACCGAGAACAACCTCCAATGCCAGCCTGCTTTCTGCTGGTCAGTCTGTACTGTTTCTATGGCCCCGAAGCCGTAGGTCATTATATGGACTTGTCCTGAGTGAGCACTTCTCAGAGATTCCCAAGGCTGGCAATTTTATACGCCTGCCTGGAGACTGGCTGTTCCACTCTACACTGTACCCAGAATGCTATGAGAATGGAATATTGGGGAAGAGATTCCATACTTATCTCTCCTGAACTTTGCAGCAGCTGGCAGTTACAATCCTCAGGGCTGGAAGGTAGGTGGGTGGTAGCCCCTGCTCTGGAGACAGGCCTGCTCCTTGCCGGCATGCAAACCCTCCCTGGTCTCAGTGGAAGAAACACAGGATGCTCCAAGGTCTTCCTAGTTCCCCCAGGGGAGAGGAGAGGAGAGAGGGACAGGCAGTGGCGTGCAGAACACTCAAACGTTTATTTGGTGCCCTCAAATCAAGAATTGACTGGAGTCCTTCCCATTTCTTTGGCATGAGAAAATAGAGGGAGTAAAACCCCCTTCCCCAAATCTCCAGTGGGACTGGCTCAATAGCCCCTTTTAACAGCAGAAGCTATTAAACCCATCAGGGCTAATGCTGCAGCCACATTCCCTTCAGTCTTGGTATGTATCAGCTGGCTCCCTGGCTGGAAGGCAAACTGAATGCCATAGCCCTCGGCGATGGGGGACAAAACCCACAATCTGTCATGATGGCCTGCCAGACAACCACATAGGGTCTCAGCCTATCCCCAAAGGAAGGGACCCCGAGGTTTACCCATTGGGGCATAAGGCCAGTACTAAAAGTGCCTTTGTCAGGAGGTCCCCCTGCACAGTGTGTGAGTGTGTGTGTGTTTTTTCTCCTATGGCAGGTAGCTCATCTGAACCTGACGAAAGAGCGAGGGCAAAGATGGTGGTGGGGCCTGTAAGGGTGACCTGTTGTGAAGACACTGGGGTTGATGAAGTGGAGGACCCCCAGGGAGAGCAGTCAACAGCTGCTGCACCATATTCCATAGAGTAAATGAGGGCCATGAGGGCCAGGTAATTCCCCGCCCTCATATCCAAGGATGCTGTCCTAAGCTCCAGTTCATCATTCTCTTCCCCTCCCTATCTGGAGGTTGAGATGAAGGTCCCTCCCCCCCTCTTAGTCCTTTCTGCCACCACTGTGGCAATCAGGGAGTTAGGGTTGGATGGGTCACAAAGAACTCATGGCTTACCCCAGGAACCAGGTACATCTCGAGTGTCTTGGGATCAACCAGAGGCACTGTGGAAGACTGACTCCAAATGTCCCTATCCATGGGCTCCAGGATTCACTCTGCCATGGGAATAGGTATGTGTGCTCCTTCTGGCCTATAGCCCAAGTGTCAAAGAGGTGATATGGATCCTTAGAATCCATGTTACCCAAGGATACCCCCTCCATAGCTGCCATCCACAGCAGGTGGTCTTGGAAAGCACGCAAGCCAGTTGGTGGTGACAGGAGAGACCCAGCTCCAGTGTCAGGGAATTCTCCTGTAAAGGGTCCTGTGGTGATCAGATCCGGCTGCATGCGAAGCAAGGCATGGGAAGGAGGGTGGGGTGTTGGCTCCCTGGCCAAGGCCCTGGGAATCCTCCCACACCTGTAACCACTCTGCTGTCCCTCCCCCTGCAGGTAACCAGCTTGTACAAAGGGGAGCTGCCCCTGAGGACGTGCAAGGACTGAGAAGGAGGGAGGGGTGTTGGCTCCCTGGCCAAGGCCCTGGGAATCCTCTCCCCCCTGTAACCATTCTGCTGTCCCTCCCCCTGCAGGTAACCAGCTTGTACAAAGGGGAGCTGTCTCTGAGGGCAGCGCCCTCTGGGCGGCGGCCAAAGGGCACTGTCAAGGGGCAAAGTGCCGTTGGCGGGCCGTTAGCGGACGGAGGCGGTGGAGTTGGCTACCCGAGATGTTATACTGGTTCTACAGAGCACCCCTGTGTGGTGATACAGCCTGGGACACTGCCTCACCCTCTCCCCCTATGTGGGTGGGAGTGGGGTGTATGTGAAGATACTGACACAGAGGAGTGGGGTGGCGTCCTGTATTTATTGTGTGGGGAATTTTGATATTGGAGGGGTGGAATTTTGGGGGTTGGGGTGTCCTGTGGGGGTTGTTGACCTTCCTCTGGTGGCAGTAGAGGGAGGCTGGGGGGGGTGGCGTGGAGGGGAACCCCTGGTGTGAGCAGGGGTGACCCTCC